>JAOBYH010167757.1:0-17708 GCA_025403525.1 Umimayanthus kanabou
TTTTCGGACAATTTCTCAGCCTCGGGCCTGTATAACTCAATACAACATACCACGGAAGTGGTTTATTCACAAATTATTGTTATTACTGTCGTTGCTGGAAGTATCTGGATAGATATTAGACTCGATTTCGTAGATTTCCTTGATGTGAAATGGAATAGCAACATATTCTTTATTTCATG
Organism: Umimayanthus kanabou; assembly: GCA_025403525.1. Lineage (NCBI taxonomy): Eukaryota > Metazoa > Cnidaria > Anthozoa > Zoantharia > Parazoanthidae > Umimayanthus > Umimayanthus kanabou. The sequence goes on from JAOBYH010167757.1 coordinate 180, forward strand.
AAATTTTGCTAAAAACGTAAAGAAGACTCACTCGGTTCTTTTGAGGTAAAATGTTGTCACTGTAGTAGCAGATGGTAAAGCATTGTCTAATGAAAGGACAAGAGAAAAAGATTCACTGTTTCTTCTGTATTCTGTCATGAACGTTTTTGTCAATCTCTTTTTTCACGCAAGAACACTGAAAGACCTACTTGTCGCAAAACTTTTGCTGAGCTACCAGTGTACAGTTAGTAGGCTATAGCGTTTGACCTGCACCAAGTTCAACTATTGAATATTAAACAAAAAACATATACAAACTCGGCGACGGTGGTTTTTCAAGCAATCTGATTGGTTCTCTATCTTCAATCTCAGCGAATAGTGGCTTTTAGAATATTCACATCTCTATGCTTCGCATGTCGGCGGAGATTCTGCAACTATTCACCTCGATTGCGGCAGAGAATTATTATTAAATACCGTTATAATTATATGGTTATGATGTTGCATGCATGCTGTGGTAAACTGATGCTCATGGAGTTTTCTATTGCTAAACAACTAAATCATTTCTTCTCTGCACCAGGACGTCAGCATCAACTACTCCTGGCAGCAACGCCACTATGCGATGACCCCGCTGTTTGCCGCTACTCAAGGTGCTACCATGGCAACAAGCATGTCACAATCGCATGGTGGAACTATGGCGGTGGATGGAGCACAAGGCCTGCGCGCCACACAGACCGCGCAGTTTGTACCCACACAGGAACTGGGAATGGGTGGCCAGTCACAGTCACATGATTGGATGAACCCCAGTAGCCAGGTGAAACCGCTAATAGATATCTTTAATGATTTTACTTCCATACAAAATTCCTTGCAAAAGAAGAACCTGGTGAAAAAAAGCCATATGGCCGTTGGTAAGTTTACTTCTGTCTGAACACTGCCTGTGAAGTGAACTTTGGTAAGATTTTTGATAAAATCGGAAGAGCTTTCTTAGCATTTCTGAAAGGTTTTCCTAAAATTTTCTTCGAATACGTTTTACCGAGTGGGTGTGTGGAATTATTTACGTAATGTCCTCGATTCAAATGTTTTCATGTCCAGCACTCCCACTGAAACAACAAACACTATTACTTCTATTTCGACAAACATTAAGGAAGGAAATTATATGTGGTTTTCCTTGCTCTATTATCTTTTTTTGTTTGAAGTAGTTTTATGTTTCTTAACTGCATGGTTGTGTTGCCAAATGAAATCAGATCAACCTGAGATAAGTTTGTTTGGGTCCTTTTGTTGGTTTACGTTTAGTTGTAGTTAGTTGTGTTTTATAGTGGCAGAGACACGAACTGTTTTACTAGCTTTCTTAGTACCGATGATAGCTCTTTCTAACTTATTTTTGGGGTTTTTTTACGTATGAAAATGTTCAATACTTTGAAATGACAACATAGGTTAAATATTTACTGTGTTAATTTTTTATCATTCCCCCCTAGGAACCAGGTTTTGATGCGCCAAAATCGTTCTCTACTGGAACGGCAGATCAGTCCCAGTCGTCGCTACTCTTTAATACTTCAAGATCCAAAGCATCGGGAAGGTCATTCAGACCAGTGCCAAAGGACTTCGGATCTCAGCGCCTACAGCCGTTGCAAACAGCTACCCAAACGGATTCACAAGGTTCGTGTAGTGTACTGTAATCTGCAAGAAAGTGCGAAGGGCATAGTGAGAGCGAGTCGTATGCGAGCATGCAAGACGTGTTCAGTTATTCCGTCTTTCCTTCGTTCTTTATTTGTCTTGAATTTCTTCAGAAAAGCAGGCATTTGGCAAGGAATATCATTCCTTCAAAATTTACTGCGATATCTACTGCGGTTAATTACTAGTAGACTAGTTAATGTTAACTTGGAACTAGAAGGAAATCATAATAATAATAATATTAATAATAATAATTATATTTAATAATAATATTTAATATTTATGTTGCGCATTTTCCATAGGAGATACTCAATAATAATAACAATCTTTAGTTATATAGTGCCATTTCCGTAAGTTCAGTGGCTCACTACAATACATTACAATTGAGTTGAAAGTTGACAAGAAAGCATTTGAAAACAATAATACCTTTATCGATAGCATTTGTCTTTGTATTGGGAAGTGCATATGAGAACCAGTCTAATGATGAAATCTAAATTTTTAAATAAAAGTATATAATTTATAAAGTGTGATATATGTATTCCAAACGCTACTTTTGTATACAAAAAGCATATACCGGAGCTGAAAATGTTTCTTTTCAACTTATAGTATTTAGATATTTACTTGCTCTTTTTCTTTCTTTATATTATTTCAAAGGTTTTTTTGTTGCTATAATGATTGTGGAAAGGACATTGAACTTTTAAGTTCAGACCGTTCGCCCTATATAAAAGTGTGTTAGCCAAGGAACATAGTATAGATCAATGTAAATCGGAGAGACTTGGGAGATGACTCAGAAACGCTCTTTATGTCGTGTTGAAAAAAAAGACGTTTGCGACCCTGGATTACTGTATTCTGGTAGTAAATATAATAAAGCTGCTTGTGGTTCTGCTCAGTTCCAGTTGTACATTCACTTTTTAATTAATAGTTTTACGTTATCATGCGAAATTTTTTAAAATTCAGATTTAATAATCTTCGGTATCATGACAGTTGGAAGCCAAAGAGACGAGATTATGAGGCTTAAGAGACGGTTCCTGAAGGATCAGACTGATGCCGGGGCTTACTTTGCCAAGAAAGAAGTTAAACGAAAACAATTTAGGGAAGTAAGTTGTTGGCTGTGGCCGCTGTTTTATGAATCTATCTTATATTTTCCTGTTTATTCTTTTCCTTACTGTTCTCTTTTTTTCTCTGAAGAGTTCACGTTCATTTTTTCGTCCTATTTTTTGTCTTGACTGTTTTGGCTCTTTAGTCTTAATCAATTGATCTCACCATTATGGTGTGTTGCTATTAAGTACTTTGTCGAAGTTTTTATAATATATCATGTTTTCCTGTCATTCTTGCTTTTTCCCTTCTTTTTCTTATTCTTAATACCAGTCTTTGCCGTGTTCACGTATTTTTTTCTTCCGTTTTAGCAATTGAACTTGTAGTCGTTTTCCATAGTCACATGGGTTTTTTTTCTTTCACGGTCACTTTGTTGCTGTTATTTTGATTAAATTGCTTTTAAGAAAGGTTGTCTTACAAAGGCTGACCCTTCTTTCCCAAGCAGACCAACATGGCTGTTTGACATGATATATTCCCTATGAAGACATAATTCTTAAGTCATGCAAATTGTTGGTAGTTCCATATATTGTTTGTATTGAATTAATGAGTCCAAAATCGATGGAGCGCTGAATGGTTTTTGTCCCCACAAGGAAATAGAACTCAGAATTTGGCATTAGCAAAATGCTGTATTAGTTACTCAATGTAACCTTGAGGAAACCTTGTTCCTGTTCAGGAAGCGTTGCAGAGACAAAAGACAGCCCGTGAGAATAGGGTTGTGATGTACCGGAAGTACCGAGTGGGGGATCTGCCAGACATCCAAATTAAACATTCTGAGCTCATTGCACCACTCCAAGCTGTGGCACAGGTGAGTCAGCGGAGGAAGCGATATCTAAAGACGAAATACTCCCTGTTGTTTACGTTAAGTAAAAGTTTTCTTTTGTTTCTTTTCTTTGTTCGCCTCCTTTTTGTATGCTTCCTTTGTTCAAACGTGTTGGAAACATCAGCTGTAGGCAGATTTCTGTTGCCGTAATGTTTATCAACAAACCTTGTTCAATTTCAAGCGGCCTTTTCAAACACCACTAAGGATTCAAACAAAAAGAAACCATCTTCACAAATATTTATTTACGGAATGCTGGACTCACTAATTCAATAGCTTGAACCCTTCTATTCCTTGACCCCACCGGTTTAGGTATTGTTGAGTTAATCTCGCTGAGGCACACTTTTACTGTTACAATGAGTCTAATTATAACATTTCAAAGGTATGAGTGAGCGTCCTCAAGCTTATCAACTTTAAAATGAATTGAAATTGTTTCATTTACACGAGTATATATTATGTTTTTTAGCTAGTTTAGATCAATATATTTAAACTTACATCTGCACGCTGTTGATTCCAGTGCGACAACACGTTTGCTAAACAGTTGTTCACGGCTCTATTTGGAGGGATTTTCTCTCAAGTGGACGAAAAACTAACAGAAAGGGAAGCCATCAGCACCACAGCGGAAATCCAGGCTGCTCTCAACGATATGGTGTCAGGTTCCACTGCTTTTTTTCCACCTTTTATTTCGTGCATGGAGGTAAGACAGCGAGGCGAATCTTTATGTGGGTTAAATGGTGAAGAGGTTTTCATGGAACTGTTAATATATCTTTATTAAAAATCCTTGGGTTTCCTTCTAAGATGGCCATCTACCATTAATAGGTCAATGGATTTCATTTATGTTTTTATTGTCAGTCAATTAAGTTGATCAGCAACAACCGAACAGGATTTAGACAGACTTCTGCTGAGAACTGATGCAGTTAAAACTTTGCATAATAAGGTTAGCGATTGTGACAGAAACGATGTGGTTGGTTGTTAGATAGCGTGTGCATGTTTAGTATCGCTTCAAATATCTCTTCAAATGAAACTGCTTGTAACTGTCTTGTTAAACAAATCTGAATTTCACTTTAAATGTTGTTGGGTAATACAGTAGCTTTAAAATTGATTTTCATACGAGATTTAAGTCAATACTTTCTTACAAGATCTACCCGCCAACCATTTTGTATTGCAGGAAATCTGTTACCGTGAGGGAAAGCTGACCATGCCTCCAGCCGCAGTGAGTTCAGCCAGCCTTGCCAGTCTGCAGCAACCAATAGGTTGGTTCAGTTTATCAGGTTTCTTCCTACACCGAATTTAGTCTTAAACTGAATGTTCTAGATACTTTGAAAACTCAAAAATTCGGGATGAGGATCACAATGGCAGACATGCTTTCCAACGACTTCAACAGTGATAACTTGATTTTAAAAACGTCATTGTTACCTGATACCAATTACCCAGGTTAAAGCTCTTTTGGTCTTATGTTTATCTGGGAAGTGAAGTGTTGGTATAGGTGATTGCTTTCTGCGGTTGCAAAAAGGCTTCGATTGTTTTTTACCTATTTTTCTTTCAATGTTTTCTAACATCTACCCTCGGATAAAGATCACGAAGCCACCAAAGATAATGGGCTGACTATTTAAACGCAGTTTAAGACTTAACCCATGTTAATGATTTGTTTAAAGGTGAGAAAAACAATAGCTAGGCGCCGGCTAGGGTTTAGACCTCGTCTTACTAATGGACCCAAAGGGTTTTTCAAAACTAAAAGTTCTAGTTACTTACGCGCTGTGTCAGTACCATCAGCTCGACTCGTTTGGTAGATCTTGGGAAAGAATATCAATGATCTATAACATCTTTCGTGGGAAAATCCCAGAAAAGAAAACTTTTGCTGTAAAATCTGTGTGGTTTGCAATCTTCGTTAGTTTCTTTTTTTTGTTTTATAACTTGAATCAGGTTTGCTTCAATTGAATTTTCATGACCACATTACGTGTTTGACAAGGAAAATGTTCTTTGTTTCCAATAGGAATTATGTTACTTGAAAAACAGCTTCTGAGGAACGTGGAGGAGGCGCAGAGAAGTGCAAAGCGAGCGCGGGGAGTCAAGGCTCCAACTGAGAGCACAACCACGTGGATTGAGATGGCTAAGTGAGAACATTCGTATAACATGAACATTTGCAATACTGAGAATTGTCTGTGATGGCAATCGTACAGTGATCGGAGTTTAGGGATCAACCTAAGGGAGAACATCGTGATCAAGATATCGAATCTCTCCAATAGTATTTTTGTGTATGATTACTGACTATATTTTGGTCGAAGTTTATGGATCAACCAAGGGAAGACGTTGCTATAAAGATACCGAATTGCTCCTATAGTATTTGTGTGTAATACAGTATTTATGTAATGTATAGCTCCACGAAAAAACTGTGAATTACACAGTTCTAGAAGCTCATATTTTAACCAGATGACATATATTGCCAAAAAATAGCAATCAGTGGCAAAAATTGTACTGATTTTTGGTCTGCATTTTCCCTTTAGTCTTACGCGGGGCAAGTTCAAAATGTCAGCTCGTAAACTAGCCTTGCCGCGATAAGAAAACAATACAGCATCCTTAACAGTTTCTTTTCGGATATCTGAGGGAAAGTTTGGCTACTATGGTCTTAAAGTTATGTTACTGCTTTATTGTCAATTCTACAGGCTTTACCGCTCGTTGGGTGACTACGATGTGCTTCGGGGCATCTTCACCAGCCAGATTGGAACACAAGAAATTACTCAAAAAGCTCTTGAAGCTGAAGCGAGGGGAGATTATGCCCAGGCCCTGAAGTTGTACAACAAGGTAGGTTGTATGGAGTTGCTCCTATGGTGTCTGTGTGTAGCAATACATGCTTTATTGTTCCACAGAATAGCTCTTACATTATGCAGTTCTAAAAGCTCATACTTTGCTTCAAACACGCATCGATACAAACATTTACGCTTGGTGCAAAGTGTTCCTTCTAGGAATGAATTGTCCCAGAATTGTCCTCAGTTTTAATTGGGTTTATATTGGCTTTGATTGGTATATCCTGTATTTTTCCTCTTTTCCTTGTTTTTACGCCTCAAATAACACGGACAGCCCATTTCTGGAGATGACAATTTTTTCTGTTACACTTGGATGTTGAACTACATACTGCTCTACCTACAGAATTACAAGCTTAATTGTTGCATTGCAAAAAGAAAATGCGCTCATTTAGAGGAATATATTTTCTGATTGATCTAGGAACACCTATACGTTTTGCTAGTTTCTTGCATAAGTGTTCAGTATGATGTTTTGTGGCCGTTATATGCATGTCATGCTTGTGTTCACTACCCCGGGTGTTTCAGGATCTTTGGGTCTCTCCCACATAAATAAACGGGCAGTACCTACATTTGCCTACGATTCTCTTGATTTGTGTTATTCTTGGCGGTCCTTGGACTTTCTGAACACATTTTCCAAAGTTCTCCAGTAACTGGTTTGAAGACAGTTTTGACGTTAGCTTTGTCCATATACCCAGAGTAGGAAGAACGTCCCGCCTATCATCTAAATCTAGTTCGTTATCCAGTTTAACGTTATAACGAAACTGGCTTCTAATCCCTATCCTTTCTGATACTCCCATAATGTAGGGGATAGTTGCCAAACTTTCTGTTTGTCATGTTGGTTTCACGTTGATTTTCTTTGGTTTTGCTTTGTTTCTTAAAGTGGCCAGGACTTGAAGATTTTGTTTATTTGCGCTGGCCGTATCATGAAAATGGTCTATAACATAAGTGTGGAACTTCTTTCACTCAGGCTTTAGAAACAAGCGAGTGGCCGCATGGCGACCCACAACAAGAGGAAGAAGATTTGTGGGATGACTCAAGACTGCAGGTGAATGACTGGATGCCGAAGTCATAATTAATTTTTTGTCCTGTTGTTATTTGAGATAAAAAAGAAGTATATCTGAACATTGATATATACCTCCAAGGGAAGCTTTTAAACTGAAAAGTATTTTTTTATTGACAATAATCCAGTGTTTTGCCGATTTAACTAATCGGTTCTATTGTCTAAGTTCATTTAATACAATTTGTTTTGTTTTTATTGTTATTCTTACCAAGGTATTTTGGTTTTCGAATATTTATGTTGTGTTGGGTTTTTTTACTTGTGATCTCTTTGAAAACTATCACTCGATTATTGAAGCACTCATGATCATAGATGCTGTTTCGTTGTTTAGTATATACCAAAATCAGTGAATAGCAATTTTCGCACGTTTTGATTGGCTACCCAATGCTAATCACCTTCGGCCATTCATGCGTGACTCGAGACAAAATGGCTGTTTTAGATGCTAAAATATTTGCAACGAACGAGACAGCTACGACTGCAAACGCAAAATCCCCCAGTAAACTTGGTTTGTCTTTTTAAAGTTAAAAAATTAAATTCGTGCGAAAGAGCCTTTACGTAGAGTTTGAAGTATATACTAAGCAACGTCGGTGCTTAGTGATAAACATTCACCTCGCCGTAATTTTATTATAACACTACTATGACGCATTTCGTATTTCAGTGCTTTGCAAACCTTACTCAGTGGGAAAACCTGGATCGTTTCTCTATTGCTAATATTGATGAAAACGATCCACCAGATTTGGACAAAATATGGTCAGACACTTTCTTCCAGGTAATAAAGGAAACTAATGCCACGAGCACATCAAACATTAGTTGTTTTGCTTGTATATTTGATTTAATTTTGATTTTATTGGCATTGATAGAATTGTTAGTGGTTGTTGTTGTTTTCGTGTCTTGGTCATAGTAACTGTTGTTGTTGTTGTTGCTGTCGTTACACATTCGATGCCATATAATGATTCAGACGTTTATTTCTGTTAACATCATTTTGTATTTCCATCAAGTAAGTAAACTTTCTAGTTTATTCTCTAGCTAAGCTGAATGTCATAGCGCTCCAATTTGCTTTATTTATTTGTGTTCTAGTTTAATACCATTTTTTTGAAGGGTATTCTTTCTTCCTCATAGGAGCACTACTTGCCCTTCTTATTGTACAGTCGATTGAAGCTGCAGTGCCAGGGTGGCAAGGACACCTCATTGATCCCATTTGTTACCAGAGCTCTTGGTAACACTGACAGGAAAGCTCTCTTGGAGGTAAACTAACAAACTGCAAACAAAGATCAAATTACCATGACACCTTTATCCTTATGGCAGCGAAGATACAATGTATGTTGGTTCCGCTATAATTTTTACTTGAGCAAAATCTAGTGCACTCTTTTTTGTATAAGAATATTATTTTTCAGGCCCAGGCTGAATATTTTTCTATCTTTTTCTGCCGATTTTAGGCTGAAAATATTCTTGCGAATAATCTTAGATTATAGTTCGATAGAGTTTACCCGTGAGTATGGTTTTCCGTTTTCGAATGACTCGGAACGTATTGTGGTATCAAATGCAGCAGATCTGTTTCATGTTACACATTGTTTCGTTGGCTCATTTTTGCTTTTATATCTAGAGAATTTGCAATTTTAAGTTTGTGTGATTTACATATTTTAAACTGTGAAAAATATATTCTTAGCAAACTTTCAGCCTCGGCATTATTTTTAAAACATTCTTAAAATTTGGCCAATTTCAGCATCAATATTCTTTTAAAGTATATTCTTATTAAAAAGTGTGTATTGGATTGATGCAGATAATAAGTTCGAAGGTTGTGGATCAGGCCCAAATTCGCTGAAATTTTGGTACAAATTTATTGAATACGTGAACGAATGAGTGTGAGTAGAAATGCATGTGGGTGGTTGTTTCTTCTAGATGATTCTTAGCAGTTTTTGAGAAGATAAACATACATTTACTGCCATTTTCGCTGTTTATTTATAGAGCAGACACAGCGAGAAACTTGCCTTATTATATCTCCTTCATGATGACTTGGACAGAGCAAGATTCTACACTGGAAATTCAAGACAAAGTTTTCTCGTGGTATGTAGTTTGTAAAATACCTTGTACCTGAGGCAGTTGCTCGGATTATTTTTTTATAACTGATGTGTCAATCTCTTTGTCATTACTATTCAGATTAAATGCACTAGGGATGGTTATTGCTGTTATGCTTTTGTCCTGCAGTGAATCTCTCCTACACTATATCAAGACTTATAACCCCAATTTCTCTTTTACGTGTAATTATTTCAGCATTAAGCTAAAGTCATCCGTTGCTGCTGTTTTCTCAAAAAGGCAGTAAACTGGATGGGTTATACTCAACACCCTCTTATCGTTATATGATTTTGGTTTTGCTGTTCATGCCTTTCACCTTTCACTAGATGATTTGCACATTTTGTAGCGAGTTGCTGGAAGAAATAGATGTTCTTCTTAGTCATATTGTCGATGATCGTGATAATATGAAAAGATATGTCTCATAGTTTAAAAAGTAACATGTTACCTTCTGTGTGATAAAAAGGACTGGGCAGGACTCGACACAATGATGTCTGACAGCAGATCGTCAAAGCTCCAGTCCTTACAGAAACTGGAGGAAATGCAAGAGTTTCTCGAGTTTATTGAAAAAGAAGGTAGGATAGAATAGTTTCACTTTACACTGCCATTTTTGTCTCGATCGAAATCTTATACTGAAAAGATAATGAATGATTGTTGATGTTAGATTTAGTTGTTGCTAAGTTAAAACGTTTGGACATGTTTCTAGAATGAATAAGTACATGTCCTGGCAAAGGTTATGTTTTGATCTGTAAATGATTCGCCTTAATGCAAAAAGGCATTTTATAAGGACATTGTGTGATTTTTGACGTAACCAGTTTGCACATTTGGCCGAAAGAATTACAAAGGTATCTAAACCGTTTTTTCTTGTGTAGGAAGCTTGAATATAATAAAAACAGGCGGTACAAATTGAGTGTGGTTGTTTCGAGTAGGAGAAAGACTACTTTTACATTAGAATACCAGACTTTATAGTAAAAGTAGGAGTCCGCAGATTGACTCATCTGTTAGGTTTAACTTATTATGGTTCAATTAAGCTCGTCAGTGTAACTACATATATTACATTACTTAGAAGCCTATATCGGTATTGTATACTGTATTCCCAAATACTTTGTTGATTCTATTTTCTGTAACCAGAAAATTTCTCAGGCGTTGGCCCAGTCAACAAGCTGCTGGACAGATGGTCAGATCGATATCCTGATGCCAAGTTGCATTCTATTGGAGTGTGGGATGATATCATTACAAATAGGTAGAATTTTAACACTGGGTTTTGATATTTTAAAGACAGAAAATAAGTTATACATATACTGCCAGCATACTTTTCCCGAATTTGTGCTCGACTCGAGCTCCAGGTGAATACATACATACATCAGTGTTACATCATATATTAAAAATGCAGTAAAACATGTAAAACTTTATCCAGTGCTACGTTAGAAGTGGTAAAAACATCAAGAGTCAGTATTTTTCACCATATTTTCGTTGAATATAATACTTGCATTTGTCTCCTGTACACTCTTGATACATTTGATATATCAGACTGTATGGATATTTTGCCTTTTTTCTCCTTTTTTAATCTGTATTGTATATGTTATATTTTCGTTTTGTTCTTTTTTGTAAGGTGTGTTTACATGGAGAAATTGAAAAGGAAATTTGGAGAGCTGGCAGCAGGAGGAAGTGGGTGCGTAAATTAATAAATGATTTGGATTTATCGTGAAATGCAACATTTAAGAAAACTGGATTTTTACCATTCTTTTTGCTTTGCAGATCTGACTCAATGGATTTGGACGGCGAGAGATCAGCTATCAGTCCTGTAAAACTTAAATATCTTTTCGCTCATGAGGAAGTGAAGCTTCAACTTCGTATGGCAGAGACAGCAAAGGCACAGGTTTGTGCCAGTCACACGGGTTCGAAGATAACGGGGGTTGTTAACGGTGCAGCTTACTTTCTTAACTGTTTACTTAATTTGTTTTACGTATGCAAAAAAAGGGTTGCCCTTGTATCAAGTAAGTTCCTACAGAGTGGATACTATAATGAAAAGGGGTTTTTTCCGGTTTAAATGGTATTCTATACACACTTTGCTTCAAAAGGTAGTTCCTTTCAATTTTAATTTAATTAGACAATGTAACCCTTTTAAAAAACAGAATTGTCAAGGACGAATGCATTAGGGGACTATACTAAGTCAGCAACGTATCCTTTTGGCCAACAAGAAACTTACTTCAGCACTCATACACTGCAATAGACCCTTCTTACGGTTCTCGAGGCAATTAAAAACCTAACGTTAGCACTCTGTAAGCGTCAGAAATGGAAAGAGTAGGTGAAAGTTAGTAAGTGCCGAAAATTTGGGGATTAAATATTGAAAACTGTGGCACTGGTAAAGTTTTTAAAAACTGAAAATTTAACAGAGAATGTATCGGCATTTTGGGTTGGACGGGTATGCGATACCCTCCCAGCCTCTATCCCATGCAAACTCCTATACATTCTCTTTTAGAATTTCGGGGTATTTTTTGTTTTTAAAAACCTCACTAATGTCACAGTTTTCAATATTAAATCCCCAAATTTTCGGCAATACTAACTTTCAGTCAGGTTTTCAATTGCCTCAAGAACCGTGAGAAGGGTCTATTTTCTGTTATTGCATTATCTCATTTGACGATAAAGTCTTGTCAAAGTTTCGTAAGAGAAAATTAACAGTTGAAATTCAAAAATATAAACAAAAGTTCCAAACGTGTAGTTGACATTTGAAGTAGTGACATATAGTTACTCTGTCTCACATATGCCTTATTTCACCGCCAGTCAAATTTTCCAGTTGCCGTGAAGTATCTTCGTGAAGCGTTAAGAGCAATCACGGACGTAAGTAATGTATATTTCTATGTTTATGTATATATGTACGTTATTGTGTTTAGTGAAGTTGATATGTGGGCAATATATATATATAAGTTTTTAACCACCCTTTACACTGAAGAAGGTCGACCAGACCGTAATATTTGTAATAAAGGGAGTCGAAGAGTTGCAAGTCGTCCGTCCCTTCACAGAATTCAAGTTCCTGACGCGACAAGCAATTTGTATCCAAGCGATCCTCCTTGTCTATAACATCTTGGTGGGAAAGCCAACTACTTCCATTAGCACAAACTATATAGATAGATAGTTATATATAATACTATACTACAATACGGTAAGATGGATAAAACTTTAAAAAATGGGTAAAACTTTAAAAACGGTAACTCCGAGTTTCACGCTCTATGGCAATCTTCCTGAGACTAAAAATCTTTTCGATTATCGGGCTTTAAAATTACAAGCGTAAAATTTATTCTCATGTCGGCATTTGCTTACTAATTCACTTCTTTTGTTTAAAAGGTTCTTTTTGCTCGGGAAATTTAAAATGCACATTTTTTCAGCCAAGCATAAATTGCAATTTCTTTGTCCGGCTTTGTATGCATTTGCGTGCTTCACAATAGACCATTTGATGGTGAACTCTTTGTTGGCACCCTTTAACTCCCAGGCGTGCTTTGACAATGCTGTTTGCTAGATTTCTGTGTCTGAGGATGAGTTGTGGCCGTTGAATCTCGTTTTAAACTTGTTTTCAGTCATTCCTATGTAGGTTTTGGGTTCATTGCTGGAGAGAGTGATGATTTCCGCCTTGTAGACGAGGTTGTCAGTGAGGCACATGGCATTGAGAGGACACGGGTTTTTCTTTTGACAGTTGCAGTTCTTTTCGGGGTCCTCTTTTGCGGGTCTCAAAATTTTGTTATTGTGCCGCCTAATGATACTGGTCATGTTCTCCATGCAACTGTAGCTCACTTTTATGTAGCTTCTGATGAAACTCTTGTGTAGTTTGTGTTGGCTGGGAAAGTGCTTGTCGATTAAGCCGAGAAAATGTTTTGCTACGTTGGTGCTTACGCTTTTGCTGTAGGGTGGGTTGAACCATATGATTTTGCGCGATCTCTTGCGCTTTTTCTCCTGTGTTGGGTGGCTTCTGTATTTGTCGCTGCTGCTTATGAATCGATGGGGCTGTTGATCCCGCTTGCCTTCAACGCTTCATTGTACGTGAGGGCGGATCTTTCAAACTCCTCTTTGTAGCAAGAAAGGCTTGAAATTCTGATGCTTATGGAGCGCGGTAGCTGTTCGATGATGCTTGGGGGATGGTTTGACTGGGAACTGATATATAATGGCGGGTTGTCGGGTTTTCTGTATGGGCCATATCCTCCTGTGCTGAGATTGAGGGTGATGCCCAGAAAATTGACGGTCTTGGCGTTGGCTTGTACGCTGATTCTGAGGCCGAACTCGTGAAAGATGTTGTGGAATTGCTTCCTGATCCTGTCGGCTGTATTTGGGCCGGTGTTTCTGAATACGGCCAATTCGTCGTTCCTATACAGGCCGATGTTTTTGTTGTTGAATCTGTTTACGAAGCTGTGAAGGATGAATAGCCCGACCAGTTCGCAGACTTCAGCCCCGTCGAAGCTGCCCATTGAAACATCGAATGAAGAGGAGTTGTTTTTCTTGCGCCAGGTTTGTTCGCGGTCAAATAACAGTGATTTTCTTGTATGCATGATGTGGCGCGGTTTTGTTGCGGGATGTTTATGTACTGGCCGGCGAAATCGAGAGACTGTTCTAACAGTGCTTCTGAGATAGAAGGATTGAAGTCAACGATGTCAAATAAGATGAAGGATAGCGAGTTCTTATCACGGAGTTTGTTGAACCAGTTGATGACTGAGAGGGAGTTTTTCCATTGGTTGGCTTGGCAAGATGATCTGAGGTTTTCGTTGATCCGTTCTAAAATTTGTTTGCTTACAAGGCCCATGTTAGATTTGGCGGGATTTATTAGCCTGCATGGGGTGGCGTTCTCAAAGTTTTCTTTGTGGTCCTTCAGGGTTATGAATGCCTGGCTTTTTGCTACATTTTCGACTCGGTCGCTGATGTTGAGGTCAGTGGCGATAGACTGTAGTTCCTGGTTCAAGGCATCGATGGAGTTTTCGTCCGCTCGTTTATAAGTTTTTGTGATGTTTTCGCGGAGTAGTTTCTCGTAATGCTTCTTTTCAAGCCTGTACACATTTCTGGTTTTATCCGCAAACACAAAGACCTTGTCTGAGGAATTTATCTTTGCAACGTCCGATTGCAGCTTGGTTTAGAGTTGGTTGTTGGCATTTCTGAAGCGGATGTTTTAACAATCTTGATTAGGTCGTCTTCGAAATGTTTCGTTTCGTCGATTTGTGGAGGACATTTTCTGGATTTGATGCTGTACGTGTTGTGTTCTTGCTGGCTTGTAGGTGGGTTGAGGAAGAAGAGTGCCTTCCACCTCATTCGTTTGATGACACTTTCAATAATTTATGCTTGGCTGAAAAAAATGTGCATTTTAAATTTCCCGAACAAAAAGAACCTTAAACAAAAGAAGTAAATTAGTAAGCAAATGCCGACATGAGAATAAATTTTACGCTTGTAATTTTAAACCCCGATAATCAAAAAGATTTTTAGTCTGAAGATCACCATAGAGCGTGAAACTCGGAGTTACCGATTTTAAAGTTTTACCCATTTTTTAAAGTTTTATCCATCTTACCATATTGTTTTATTGACTTTACGCCTCCCGTGTATCGAGCACTCTAATTACAGTAAATAATATGTCAAATTTTGTTATTGTGGTTTCTTTTCTTTCACTAGGTACTGGTACCACTTTGCTCCTAATCTATTTTCCCTTTCTTCTACCTACAAACGTTATTTTCTTTTGTGTGTTCTGCCTTTTTTCTTAGGATCTGAATGGTGACAGCCACTTGCAGCTGCTTTGGACTCATTCGTATGTCGAAGTTCATCACAAGAAGGCCAACACCCTAACTGCTGTTGAAGCAGTCGAGACGGCCCTTCTTACAATACAACAGTTAGGTAAGACTACAGTTTATACAAACTCTTCTTAAATTTGACGAACACGACCACAACAATTAGTATGTTTCGATATGTAGTACTATCCAAATTGTTACGATTTAGGTGACAAATAGACGCAGTTACACACCCACATCACTCAGATTGATCGGTATTTTGTTGCAAGGAAAAATTATTTTAGTGATTGGTGTGGTCTTAGATAATCAATCTAGTCCTGTCAGTTGTTAATTTAGATGTGAAAATGAATTATTTATACATGGTATACTAAGATAACTGTCTCTTCTTTTAGACAAACATAGCGGTAACAGAGTTCTTGAGAAAGAACCCATGAAAGGACTGAAACACCATATTCTGAGAAGCCGCTCGTTTGACATTGTAACCAGAGCCGTAGCGCTAGATGGTAAGTGTTGCCGTTTTGCACTGTAATGGTTTAGCAATACTCATGTTAACCTTTAAATCCCTCTCCTTTATTCGGCGGATGGAATAATTAGACGTTAAGATCTATTGAGTGCTGTGATGTAACTCCAAAAGTTGCCGTTTATATTGTTACACTTTCTTTTGGTTAGATAATGGCATTTTGAGATGACCACGCGAACATTTTGCTCTGGAAGTCTTTTCCAATAAAGCTCGAAACACTCATTACATTTGGATTTTTTTTTGTTACTGTAAACAGAAGGACTTGTGCTTTCGTCATTGGAAGATGAGAAGCGAGCGACTCTGGCTAGTTTGTGTGGATGTAACATCACTGCTTCACCAAAGAAAGTAAGTTATTCAAATAACCATATTCCTCCAGTTTCTAAAAAAGATGAAATACATAATACGCACAACATGCGAACGCACGTTTTTTTTTTCAATTTTAGCTAATTTTTTCACAGGACTGTTTCCATTTTTATATAAGCTGCAACTTAGTTGTAAATCTATGTTGCTCATAGAAATAAGCTGTCTAAGTGGTCATGAAAGTCGACTTTCGTTGTTGCCCAACAGGTTGTGAGTCAATTGATGACCAGGTCATTTATGTCACTTCAGTCAGCAATCAAGGCACTGAAAAGCGATACAGATGATATTCAAGTCTCAACTGAAAGCAGGTACGGACAAATATTTCATTTGCCTCTTTATTGTATAGCCCATGTTACGTCAGACAAGAGGGCGAAAATTATCTGCTACCATTACAACTAAATTACAGTGTCAGTTATTTGTCGAACCCGTTCTATCCTTTTTTCTGGAAGTAAGAGTTATTTCTTTAGTTTCTTACTAAAACATTAATCATTTATATGAAAAACGTATTCTCAGGGTAATTAATCAGATCTATCTTTCCTACAAAAGTCATTGGAAATCGCAGGTGTAGATTACACTTTTCTTGGTAACGCAATGCACGATTTTACAAGATATTAGAAATGTTTCCTAAAGAGGTAAAAGATCGGTTAAAATTCCTTCCTTCCGACACTACCTTTCTTTAATTTACCACAAGATCAAAATCCGTTTTCTATCTACTGAGGCGACATTTTTGTTTGTTTCCGTCCAGCATGGCGTCCTTTTTCTAAGCACTAACAGTTTTGCTTTGCTAATTTTTCTTTTGTAAATTGGTATAAAAAGAACGATGATAGATCTGTATCTAGGTACGGAAAATATCTGACCTTCTTGTGGAGTTTTTGGATTTAGAACGTATTACTTACTTATCAAGTGGGAGAAGATGCATTTAATGTGCGAGAATGATCCCATTTGTTGTATTTACTTTTTCAATTTTTCTGTCCTCTTCAACTTTAGCGAAGCAATGGTGAAAGCTATGATGGCAATGGTGAACTTCTGTGATGATGCTCTAAGGAAAAAGGAAGACAGTAAGTTCGTATTCAGATTGAAGATCATTACTAACACAAAAACTATCAAGCGACGGAAGTGATTTTTTAACTGGTACAACTGGAATGCTTAACTCGGGCTTGAAGATAAATTTATTGCTTTTGTTTTCTCAGCACACAAATTTGGCCGATTTGGTTCACTGTTTTTGTTTATACTAAAGCAGTTGTTTCCCTCAATGTCGAGACGAAGTGATAGACACTCACCTCTCCGTGTCCACGGCTCGGCGAAGATCTATAACTGGTCACCTCTACGTTGAGGTAATCAAACGACTTCGAGTGCAATTTGGAATTGATTTGCACGAGTGAGTTTTTCAAAAAGTATCAAAATTTAGC
>JAOBYH010167758.1:0-10566 GCA_025403525.1 Umimayanthus kanabou
ATCCACAATGGCGGATTTGTGACGCTGTATGACGTCATACAAACAATCACTTCTTACGTTTTTTTTAGCTAGCCTGCCCAGTTTCGGTTTTATTTAAACTTATAATTAGAAAGTGAAGCAGATAGTTTTCAGCCCTCTCCTGGTATGTTAGGTTGTTACCTGGTTGTTACTTAATTGTGTTTGATAGGAAGATGAGAACCAAACTCCAAAAGCAGTGACAACACGAACAACTAGTTTTAATACCAACAACCAACAAGACAAACTTTATTTTCAATTGGTACCTTATAAAGGATTGTACATGGATGTAATACCAAAGTAATATTTACCATATAAAAAACCATACACTGCATTGAGTATATTATAGCCTTCGCACACATACGGAAGAGTTCTTGTTTAGACGAACTAAACTATGAAACAATCCTGCAAAACAAATAAACTTTTGTATGTGACTGCTCCCAAGGTCGAATTCACGAAATTGCTAAGAAACAAAATTAAGAACAAGCTCAGACTGAGCAACAAGACTTCGATGATAAACAAGAATCAAGTTTCCATTTAGTAAAAATTTACAAAAACACGGATTTAGCAAATGGAAGGAAGCCACGTTGTATTTGGTCGAGTTACTTTATAAACAGATATATTATATAGATTCAGGTGAAACACCAAAACTTCTCATTGTACAAAAGTTTCGGATCCCCATTGAATTAAAGCAGTGAAGATATATGTTAATATGTTCACTGTAAAGATGTGTTTGGAAAACATTTGGAAAAGCTTGAAAATCTTTGGATATGTTAGGAAAATCTTGTAGCTCTGCTTTGAAAGATAAATTTCAAAACATCTATGTTTAAAACCTGTATTTGAGACAATTTCTAAAACGTAGTCCAACTGGGACACCATTTGACGTTATTAAAGATATTGAAATATACTTTACTAAACAAGCAATTAGTCGTTAAAGTATTTGAAAATAGTTCCTCTAATAAAATACGCGTTCAAAATATGTTCCCATTAAGTTACCCACTGAAACTATGAAAAGAGAGTTCGAAATCGTTTTAAGCTATTGCAAGTGAATCACTTTTTCTGGTAAATAAAATTTGTCATTGTTTAATTATATACCATGTTTTAAAACAATTAGAGAATGCAGGTTGTGGTTGTATATTATGAAAAGTAATAAACATTGGCCAAAAAATGATAAAAAGAAGTCACATTTCCTGACTGAAACTGTTGAACAGGTTGATATTACCGGTGTTTACAGCTTCTGGGCCCCGGTGTTCGCTCTAACCTAGGGTTACAGTCAACGGAAGTGACGTCAGAACTGTACTCACAAGATCGCAAGAGTGTGGCGAAGTTTTGGCCAACGTCAAGATTTATTTGAGCATTTTGAAGATGGCGGCAAGTTGGTGGGTCTCCATGATTTTAAAGTCATTTAGTTCCTTCCAAATGCTTAAATTAAAACTTCATGAAAAACAAAACGGTTGTAACACAATGTTCTTTATAAAAGATGTTTCAATTGCAAGTTAGAGTTTTTTCATTTTCTTCACCGAGAGCTAGTAGTTTAATTCAAGTTTTCGAACTTTCCGTCTGAAATCTTGAAATCTACAACAAAATTTTTCTGATTACGGTTCTCACGTCACTCTATTGACTGTAACACTTCAACCAATTGGTTTCCTTGGTGTGTTTCAACATTGCTGTATTAAGAGCGGTCTGCGTGGTCAAAGAAATTACTTTAACGTTTCGCCTATCCGGCTGGTGTAACTTTTACCCACCTTCAAACAATGGGTCAACCAGTGTTTTAAAAGTATTCCCACTACTAATGTTTATAACCCGAGACCGTTTATGCTACACGCCCAACAATTACATATCAATAATACAACAAATGATCACATGCAATATCCATTTAGGATACACACGTCAGAAAGATATACAAAGATACTATTTGAGCTTAACTGGCTCAATTACAAAAACAGCACTTCCTTCTACTCTAACAAACCTAGTGTATTTTCATGTACATAAGCCCGTAACAGTTAAGAACTGACAAAATTGGGACCAACGGCTTAACGTCCCAGCCCGGCCAAGGACGGTGCAGTGAGAGAAGCAACACAACGGCCAGACCAGGAACCAAAGCTGGGACCTCCTGCTTAGCGGGTCGAGATCTTTTCACAGAATAAGTTTACCTGGCAAACGCTGTAATGTACGGGTGATAGCTCCTCGTTTTAATAGTCTTGCCCTTTGAGGTTAAATTTTTTTAGTTAAATTCCAAGGGAATTTCCGTAAGAAACTACTTATTCGTTCGTGCGAATATTATTGGCACTCGCATTTGCGTTGTTAGTCACGTATAACATATATCGTTGGAAGGACCTCCTTTACTAACATTACTATACTATATTTATACTTTTATAACTTGCCAGGAAACATATTTATATTTTCATTACCTGAGGTCACCCTGTTTCCGTTAATACAAATAAGTTTTTTGTAACAAGATAGTAAGTAAATTGCGCTTTTCTGCAACCACAGCAGGTTTTGCTGTTTTTGGTTTTAGTGTAAAGATTGTCATTGTAAAGCTGAATTTGATCCTTTCGGGTGCCTGAGTTTCAGACATTTTCTTTGTTCAATTCCGGTGGCCCTGTGCTTTCGGAAGAAATATACAATTTATGTTTATGGAATCGTGATGAACAATTTGAACAAAAGCAGTATCTGCCGTCAGCGATAACTGCAAGATGGCTGCCATTAAAAACCAGTACGGTAATAAGATATCATACAGGCGTTTAAAAAAAATAGATTTATATAACTCTGAGCCTACCAATTTGGGTGACATTTCGTTCTATGATAAATAAGGTAGTTAATGAGTGGGTGGAATCTGTGTCCCAACTGGTAGGGAGGATAGCAAGTATTTTAGTTACACCAGCATGACCATGGGTAGTGGAATCAAACTCAGGACGTATCTCTTGACTTAATTAGAGTTAGTGCTTTACGGCTACCTTGCCTTTCTGAGGTAACTCCAATCGAATTTTGAGGAGCCGGGTTTCGGGAAGTTAGTAGGAAACCAACCATTAAACTATATCTTCACGGAAGACGAGGAAATATCTTTTTCACCCCCCATCCCCGATAGACTAACGTAGGCAAGTTCTTTTCCCATCTTGCATTCGCTGCTTATCTTGCTTTAGATTTAGAAAACGTCTGCGACTAACAACAACTAGTCACAAGGAAACAAACTAACACAAGTCCTCACAGAAGGTGAGAATAACCTTTCTTCCATCTCCATTACAGATCAACCTTGGTAGGTTCTCTTCTCTGAAGTACACCCTCATGTGTTCACGGACATAGTTTACTAAGTGGTGCAACTCAATGCAGTGCGATCTGAGAAGCTCCTTACGAAATGAAGTACATGCGTTGCAGCTGGAGGCGTTCACATCACCTTTGGAGGGTGTGAAGCAGGTCTTTGCTCCGTTGATTCCATTGAGAAGGAACTTCACAAAGTAGCTGTTTTGGGCTTCAAACGGCCAACTCGCAACTGGGTTCTTGAATGCAGATTTACCTTCACCAGAACTAGAACAAAATGCTACAAAATTTTTTAAGTTTGTCTTGGATGGCTTTGCGCTCTTGTCTTTACGACTGCGAGAGTTCTCACTTGGGACGTTCTCGTTTGCAGATCCATGGCTGGTGTTGCTCGAAAACGACAGACCACGCCAAACCATACTTCCAAATTGTCTGACATGACTAACGAAACCGCTGTCTACAGTATCAGGAACGGAAACTGGTGCGATCACGGATGGCATGGATTGGGTCCGAGGAACGCTTCTTCTACTGCTACTACTATTAACAAAAGCCTCAGCAAAGCAGCCATTCACAAACATCAAAGTGTTGTCGGCGTTAAGCTGTCTCAGCTTCTTCTTGAAGTCGTCACCATTTAGTGTTTCGTTGTCTGGCAAGTAGAAGTTTCCACTCTTGTCAAAGTGACCAGATAAGAAAATGAAAAGGTTCAAGCTCACGTGTTTGTTCTCTTTTTGGGCTTTCTGGCGAGAGTCTTCAAAATTCATCTCAACAAGTTCCATTGCAGCTTCAATGTCCACCACCGAGGAGCAGGGATTAGTACCAAGCGTCAACAGATGAACGTTTTCTTTCCTGTCGGGAATGGTAATTCAATAAGTACGTTAACCTGAAAGCTCTCAAACTTTATATATTCAATATTTCAGCCAAAAGGCTTTCCGTTAAAATAGTTTAGACTTACTTCCCATCATACTTGAAGTTCCCAAAGCAAATACGACTATATTTAGCCTTAGTCTGTCAGATGCTCTGCTGCAAAGATTTGGAACTCTTTCGGCTACTCTCTGTACAAAACCTAAACTGTAGAACCTGAATGAATTTGCACAGTTACTTCTAAAATAAGAAAACTAGTCTGCTTGGCTGAGCAAAAAACTGTGCAAACGATCATAGGTGACTTACAACACAAACGTTTCGTGGTTTTAACATACCTAAAATTTAGCAGTTCCTTGTTTGTCAGAACAGCTGCCATGTCTTCTGCATCACCTTTCAACACGGGTTCATCAGGTCTGGCCCCACCCAAACGAGAGTCAGTCGGTCGAATGCCTGCACCACTAATGCACAGAGCTTGAGACCGAGGATTCCCTGCATAAATTAATGAGGACCAAAAAGCGACGTTATTGTTTATTCACAGGTTGAGTTTACTTCACTCTACAAAATAACTAGAAACACTATGTTTTTCTGACTGCTAGAAAAACACTAGAAGACTAGTTTTTAAAAACCTATTTTTCTACGTTGGAAGGTAGACCGAGCAAGCTAAATATTTAGTTTAATCGTTCAAGGTTGATAAACTGAGGAGAGATTGAGAGGGATACAAATCTACAAAACTTGTCCGACAATAAAGAACTAAATAAAGGTTTGACTACAACAGTGCGACTTGGAAGTTATAACTTAAAAAAAGTGGTGACTCATAGACTGACACCATTTAAGTAAAACAGCTGTTTTTGATTTCGAAAACCAATAGTTACGAACACACTACTAAATAGGATTTTAATTCTTTTGATTGTAAAGGCATGTTTAAACGGATCCTGCAATGTTGCACGGACAGTTGTTAGATGAGAAGTTTGAACTAAAGTAAAAGAAAGACTATGATTGCACTATGATTAGCATAACTATCTTTAGAACAAGTATTAAAATCCTCGTCAAGTTCTCTTACCAACAAGTGAATAGTACTCAGTGCAACAGTGAGGACAAACAAGCGGCTTCCCTTTGCACAACCGCAGACAATCTACACATGCCACCAAGTGGCCACATGGCATCGAGAGGTGACAACGTCTCTTGAGAAGACAGTACACACACAGAGCCTTGTCCAGACCAACCGAATCACTGTATAGGGGGGCCATTCGCTCTTTAGCTGCTAACTCCTTCAATCAAAACAACCAATAAACTAAGTCAAAACTAGCATTTTATTTACAAGTATCGTAGTAATGCCTTTTAGAATAGATTATCATTGTGCCTGGATTTACTACCTTTGAAAATGGCTAAATTGCTTGTTTTGGGATGGTAAATAAAAGGTTTTGCAATCTTTTTAAAAACATTAAATTTCCTTTACTAGACAAAGTGGTTTATAAACAAGTACCCTACAAACTTCTCAACTTATTTATACAGGCAGGCAAGAACTTATATTAGTTATTTGTTTCAGAGTAGCTTCGTATAAACAGCAGCTTAACGATCGCTAAAATGTTGTCTTCGAAAGGTGGACTATCACTAGAGGAGGGAGGTATGTGTATGTGATAAAAAGGTGCAGATTATCTCGGTGGATCTGTTCGAAACGTTTAGAATCGGATAAGTTGTCCCTATTTATGAACAGAAAAACCAGGTTCTGTGCCTTCATTTCCAACAACTGCAAACACCCATGCATTGATACGAATCATTTTAGACTCCTATAAAGATTCTAAGCGTAAGAAAACGTAACGTTATTTAACTTTCAAAGAGAAAAAAAGGAAATTTGTTGGTAGCTTTCCAAGACTTTTCGAGCATGTCTATATTTTGTAAGATTTTAATTTGAAAGACTGATTTTCAGGAAAGACACTCATAACATTAACAAAATTATCAATTGAACTTGAATATCTTCTAGGTTTGGCTGGTATAATTA
This sequence comes from Umimayanthus kanabou, assembly GCA_025403525.1. Taxonomy (NCBI): domain Eukaryota; kingdom Metazoa; phylum Cnidaria; class Anthozoa; order Zoantharia; family Parazoanthidae; genus Umimayanthus; species Umimayanthus kanabou. Next base: position 6,131 of record JAOBYH010167758.1, read on the forward strand.
GAGACAAGTGAGATTATTTTTTCATGACAGTATTTTGTAGAAACACAACGCTAAAGCTATACGTTAAAATCTCCGCTTTGTTTCAAGTACCTTCAGCTTTTTACTTAGGTCATTGAGACGTATTCTCTTCTTCAGAGTTGGATGTAGACATTGAAATGCAAGTTTTGCAAAGTCTGGAGCAAGCGTTTGCTCGTTTGGATCTGGCCATCCCTATAATCAACACAAAACCATTTTTGTAACTGCTGTGGAAACCACATATGTCTATTGTACATGGCAGTAGCTGCTAACACTTATGCTTTAGATCTAATTTTTACTTTTATTATCATTAATACTATAATTATAATTAACTATTATTACTATTGTTTTGAAATCGCCAAACTAAAGGTAATAACCATAACACTAACTATAACTATTAGTAACCACAAAGTGTTATTAACTTTAAAAACGTAATACATCCAAATCTTATGTACAAAGACCCAAAGATATTTGAGGTTGATATTTTATTCTTCTTGTATAACAGTAGGTGAGTATTTAGCATGTTGTTTGAGTAAATAGTAAAGTAATGTCTTAAATTTCCATACTGACATCAGATAAGTAATGGTAATAGGACTGAGTGGAGTCCAATTCGGGCTGTAATCATTACGAGTGATAAACAAAATAGGATGAGAGAGAAGCGCGAATGCAATTTGTTTTCACGAGTAATTATTATAGTCAGAATTGGACGACACGAAGTCCTATTACAAATTCATTATAAAAATACAATTTCCGAAATTGAAAGAAAAAATAAACAAACCCTCTCGGGGTTTATCCAGGCGCTTTCTACGGTTGAAATCGTTTATACGCTATCATGTGTAACGTATCGTAGGTAATTGTAGGACAAAAACGTAGCGTGTGACGGGGCCTTCAATCCTTACGTTTCAAAAATAAGCTGTGACCAGTCAACACGTATAGATATTTTTGAGCTCAACCAGTTTCAAAAAAACAAGCGCTATACAACAAAGTTGATTTTCAATCACATTAGGTACTGATCCGCGACGGAAAATAGGTTACCTTAGATCTTTGTAGGAAGCAATGCTTTATCTGGCCAACGAACGCTTAGGATTACCGTGCTCTTATTAACCATTCCAATTACCTGACTGTTAATCCACTCAACAAACTTTGGTGTATCACAAATTTTGTCAACAGCCTTGGATGGTTCACTCAACAAATCCCATTCAAGCATTTTCGTAGGAAGTGCCTTTCCCTGTTCATCCGACCCACTCTTTCCAAAGAGCAACTCAAACATCACTGTTAAAAGAATAGAATACAATTCAGACATACAATGTTTAAAATTGAACTCCCCTCAACCAACTTGTCAGAACAGTCACAACAACAACATTAATATTCAACCCTGGCATGATCATAACGTATAACGTATCCAAATAGTTAGACAAAAAGGCTTGATCTTTGGCATGCAAGTAGCCTAGCTAATTTCATTTGAATGGCAACAGTTAAGCTTTGATTACGAACTGTTGCCATGGAAACAATCATTGCACATCAAGTCATCGACCAGAGCCTCCATCTTGGATTTTTCGAAAGTTACATTTTTACAAAATTACAGAAAATTTTCTTGAAATAAATTTAAAAAAACCCATGTATTTATAGGCTCAAAAAGAAAAACGTTAAGCTTTACCTCAAAAGTAATTAAAAGTTGTTTAATATGTAAAGTTACACAATATATAATAGGTTCTAAATAAAGATAAATTAAACTAAATTAAGCTAGACAAAGTTTAAATGGCATCGATTCTTAAAACACTGCCTAAACGCTCGGCTTGACTTGCGGGAGCAGGTAGCCATGGCCTTGTTGTCGCAATGACCTTGTGCACCCTTGAGGAGCAGTAGTTCTTACAGTCCATTTTGCTCCTCAGAGATAGTCTTGCTCCAGATCGAGTTTTTGGTTCCTTTCTCTCACTGTGTCTAAAAATGATTTACTCTCTAGGACATGTCCAAACTCTGATCTATCGAGTAGTCTGTCAATTTGACTAAGGTATTAACTATTTGAGCGCACACCCCCATACCCCAAACATGGAAAGAAAATAATCAAGCTGCTTTAACAATATTTATAAATAGCGTTACCCCTTGGCATTAAAGCCATATTATTCGCAGACTCGCATAATAGAGAATCCTGCTACTTGTTTTTCCTAATATAGTTCTTCAAATTACATGTTCCAAATTGTTACATTCCCTAGAATCCCTGGGAGTTCCAGCCTCGTTTTGTGGCTTTTTGTGGGTGATTGCAAGAATTTTAGTCGTAAAATTACCATGTACAACTGTTGCTAGGGAGAAAAACCTCTAGTTTATTCTTTTTCACAATATATCACGGTTCCCTTCAAAATTAACTTTCATTTAGTAATTTGTTGTCTCGATCCAGTTTCGTTAATCCAGTGTTCACTTTAGATAAGAAGTGCTATCAGGAACTTTGAACATTTCAGGAGCGTTCAATTGGTTGTATTCCAGAATGGAACATGTGGAATAGAAAAAAACGATCCCTTCAAGCAAGCAGTAAGCTTCTCTCGAAATACAAGGCAAAACAAAATTTCTATTTTTTGGGTTTCTCAATTCAGATAATAGTTTTATTATTTGCCTTTTCAAGAAATCTTCCCTAATCACTCTTAAATTAACCTTTGTCTTCAGTGGAAGCATGAAATGAAAGCATGTTTTAATGCTTGTGAGTGTGTAACAAAAAATTCATGATACATCAGTGCTCGACAGACTTATTGTTATGCTGGAACGATAAACTTTCGGAAGCTCTGGAAATCATGTCGAATATGCTTTCATGTGTGTCTATGTACATACGAGTGAATTAAAAAACAGCACAATGAGCCTAAAACAACTTTGCTCTGCTTAAACAGCTCTTGGGTATTAACCTTTCCGACGACCGTATTACTCAATAAAACTTTACCAATTTCTCAACAAGTATGAATAATTTGATCGATCCTATCTTACGTCAGATTTGTGAAAACCACACACACACTCACCAACACCAAGTCCCCACAGGTCATTTTCAGGGCAAGCATTTTTTGTTGTTCTATAGACTGGGCAAATATACCCTTCAGTTGCTTTGGTGGCGCTAACCAGATTTGTCGTTGTTAAACTGCCACATGAAAACAGTTGCTTCACCACTCCAAAGTCACCAAGACGTGGGTTCAAATTTGCATCCAGAAGGATGTTCGGAGACTTAAAGTCTCGATACACAAACCTGTGAAAATATCAAGCCAGAACATAACAAATTTATATTGATCAAAATTGAAAACTTACTGATATTAAGATATACTACAAAATAGTAGCTACGCGACCTCCAAAAAAGGTACAAAAATCCCTCTATTTTATCAAAGATGGAAAGCATTTGGTTTCCTTTTACGTCACAGGCATTTCACCGTGTTTAGCTTAAATTATTGTAGAACAGGTGATCCTTCCAAGCTTAGCATTTATACCTCAAAGGCAACAGGAAAATTACGGAGGTTGGAATCTTGTGTGTTCTCCCAGTCAAAAAGCTCACCCCAGACAAAATGGGTAGCTGAAGTATCACCAAATAAATAAAGACATTCAACAACTTCGACACGATTATGACTGTTTTCATTGATACGCGAACCTTCAACCTTTTACGTTGCTCTGAAGTTTATTTTAAGGTCTGGTCAATCACTTTTACTGGTGCAAACAGAACTGAACAGTTTGGGTGGTAACCAAAGATACTCTTCCATCGGGCTCCATCGCAGCGACGAAAAAAATCAAAGGTCCTGTAGTATTGTAAACAGTGGTTAATTAAAATAAAATTTCCTTTGAGACATTCAAGAGCTTGTTTTCTGCAGAGCATAAAAATTGCTCAAGATACGCCAATGCGAAATAAAATCCAATAAGGTTCAGTTTACTTAAAAGGTCTATAGTTAGAAGCTTGTGTATGCTGAAATTTTGAGAGCTGATTGCAAAACTTTATTAGGAGCCTCGGTCTCCAAAATGTAGTTTATTTTTATTCGTGGTAAATAGTTATTCTCTATCAGTGCTGCATGAACAACGCAACTTAAAACGCGACCAATCGCAGGTGTTATTTTGTTCCTTACTGTAAGAACATTTATTTGGTTAATTTCAGTGCTGCTCCAGCAAAAATAATATACATGCTGATACTGATTGTTGGTAAGAATTACTACATCTGTATATATATATATTTGGTTTGACTAAATCACTCTGCATTTTCCTAGTTATCTTTCTTTTTTCTTAAACGTTGCACAGTTGTAGGAGGGCACATTGTTCAATTGTATATTATGCTCCAGATATATTCTGTTGAGCACTCTTGAGGATTGGGTGGAGAGCCTCTCAGAGAGGCGTTCACTGTTTGCACTTATGCATTGCTCACTGCTCGCAGTTTGAGCACTCTGGTGACTCCACAATGCAATCCTACA
>JAOBYH010167980.1:0-10564 GCA_025403525.1 Umimayanthus kanabou
ATCTGAACTGTATAATTAATAAGTAAGAGGACTACATGCTTGTCCAATTTGTAAATAATTGGATGAAAAAATTCCTCGTCCAATTTGGCTGTCCTCGGAATTTTTTTCATCCAATTATTTACAAAATGGACAGCATGTAGTCCTATTACATATACTAATTCTTTTGTTTTGCTACCACTTTTTAGTGACAGGAGTTTTGACCATAAAAATTAGAACTAAATCATATTTGTTCATATTTTGTTTAAAAAATGTCCAAGAATTGATACAGGAAACTGTTATCAGTTAAACTTTGAGGTTTTCACAAATCTTGAAACAATAGTATTGTTTGAAAACTTTGGATGCATATACTTGGGTAACGTTCTTTAATAGTTTTCCTTATATTTTGAGGTACATACAGGTATTGCGTTTTGTAAATAGTTTAGTTTTATGGTTCATATGTACATACAAGGTATATATGGTTAACTAATGTTTGAAGAATAAACTTGATTTGCAAGTTTTAAAGCTGTGTAGAGTTGCTAGTGTGAATCTGCTGAAAAATTGGGGGAGTTGTTCACAAATATTTTTGAACTCTGATGTGTAAACTAGCATATACCTCGAGCTTTAACTAGATACTTCACCTCTGGTTGTGTTTGCAAGCTCATAGCAAAGGTGCTTTATTTACACATCCTAGTCAGAAATACCTCAAACACACCTTTTGGTGTGTTAACAAGATTTTGGTAGAGGTGTATTAGTTTACACATCTTGGTCAGAAATACTTGAACACACCTTTTGGTGTGTTAGCAGAGCACATCATGGTGTGTTGCAAAACACACTTATTTTATAACACACCAAAAGGTGTGTGAAATTAAGGACAAGCTAAGGTGTGTTACAGCGACACACTTTTCATGTGCTCTGGCAACACACCATGGTGTGTTAATGAACACATTTTACCAAAGGTGTGTGAACTATGATCTCAAAAAGGTGTGTGAACTATGATCTCAAAAAGGTGTGCTTCCACAACACGCCAAGGTGTGTTAATTTACACACCCCAATAACACATCTTAACATGTGTTATTTTAAGGACAAAAGGTGAGGGAGCACACTATGGTGTGCTCTGGGAACACACTAGTTTTTACAGTGTATAGACAGCACTAATACAAAATGTCTGTAAGTCGATTAAGAACAAAGACTCAACTAAGCTTTTACTTTATTGTAAGGACACAGATGCACACTTAAATCCTTTGTCTCTCTCTTTAACAGTAATGCCGGGTGCTTTACAACATAGGCATATGGAACATCCCTGGTCAGAAACATGAGGAGCTAGGGAATAAGCTGAAATTGAACGTACGAAACACAATTATTAGATAGCATGATCTTTTTGGTATCGTAGAGACCCATGCAAACGAATCTTCGGACCTAAACATTGAATCGTGTAGACACTTTGTTAAATATTGTAACAAATCGGGTAACCGAAAGTACTGATGGCCGAATCGCACTATACATTAATAACAGAATTAAGGATGGTGTATCTTACATACCAAATCTAAACATGTCATCTGGTGCTAGTGGAACAAAGAATATTTCCATATAGAAGATATTTATCTTGGGACAGTTTACCTGAGCCCAAGCAAATACGAGCGAAAGCATAATGCAGATTAGATCTTTGAATTAGAAGAGGAAACATTTCGTTTTTCCACAAAGGGCTCGGTAATCTTACAAGGTGATTTTAACGGAACAGGCAACTTGCAAGAATATACGTTTTTCGATTGCGATGAGTACGTTGAGCCCCAGAGGCACTAGTCGTTATTCTCAAGATGAAAACACAGTCGATTCGCGAGGTAGGTATTTAATTGATTGAAGAGAGCGGTCAGAGAAACGATCTCGAACAGATCGAGATATTGGAGGTGAAAGTCAAGTCACTTGCGAAAAACCGTGAACAGGAGAGAGAAAAGTTGATAAGTCTTGAGCTATACACAAGACGGAAAAACGTGATTTTTAATCAAATCCCGGAGAAACCGCGAGATGGTTGCAAAGTTCTTATCCTTGAGCTGCTCGACCAAGCTGGAGTTGAAACAGATGAAATGAAATTTTATGCCGTACACAGAGTTGGAAGAAAAAACGAAGGACGATGTCGACCAATAACTGCCAGATGTGTTTCAAGAGAGGAACGGGATTACATGTGGTTCAGGAATAAGGAAATCAAGAAAGTCGTTCCAGAAGCGTACATCACACAAGATTACGCGAGGGAAATAAAGAAAGAAAGGGCAGTGCTTATCAGAAAACGTCTTGAAATAACAAATATTAAGGCGCTAGATAAATTCCTTGTTATTGCAGACAAGAGATTCAACTACAAGAACATCCATCAAAACTTGATTTCAATTTAGTGTAGGATGTTTATTTAGATAAAAAAAAAGGAGGAAACAGAACAACACATTTCAGAACCCAACAAGAAGTCGAAAACCTAAAAACAAATTTGGACTTAACCGATATCTGACGTGATTTAAATCCTAATATCAGGAGCTACTCTTGGAGGAGAAGAAATCCAGAAATCCACTGCCGTTTCGATTTTTTCCTTATTAGCAACAGTTTGAGTACAAGTGCTTTATCGGCAGAAAAACGTCCAGGATACAAAACTGATCACTTTCTGATCACCCTCCACATCGGCACTTCTGCAAACCCCAGAGGACCAGGCTTCCGGAAGTTAAACACCCACTTTTTAACAGAAATAGAATACGTAAACCTAATAAAAACAGTTATATAAGACGCCGGAAGGGAGTACGAGAACGATGTTGATGACGTCTTAATGTGGGATATGATCAAAATGAAAATTAGAGTAAATACGATCAAATATTCAAAACGAAGAAAAACACAATTCAAGCAAGAACAAGCAGTCTCAGAAAATGATATTTTCTTTCTGGAAAAAAAAAAGCTTGAAGAAAATAGTTTAACAGAAAAGGAAAAGACGAAGATAAAAGACACATTAGAAAAAAAGGTTTCAATAAGGAATGAAATAATAGAATTCAAAACAAAAGGTTGCATAATTAGATCAAAAACGCTTTGGTACAATGAAGGAGAAAAAAATTCAAAAGATTTGATAAATATAGAAGAGGCACTTTAATAAGAAGATTCGGTATCTCAAACAAGAAATTTTAAACGAAACAAAACGCCATTATAAATCGTTATATACTGCAGCCAATAATCCAAACTCTTGCGATAACAACTTTTCATTCACAAGAAAACAAGTTCAAAATATCTGAAGAAAAAGAACAGTGCGAAGGTACGTTGACTACAGCAGAATAATTACAAAGTGCATCTAACAAATCTCCCGGCACTGTCGGCCTTCAAACCGAATTTTATAAAATTTTCTGGAGTGACATCCACTCATACTTGCTTAAATATCTGAATACTTCATATAAAATGGTCTATTGGCGATATCGCAATGAAGAGGACTAATTAACCAACTATCCCCTGAAGGGGAGGTGACTAGTGATTGTCATCTACCGAAACGCATAGCGGTGAGGTAAATATCTAAATCACTAGGCATCGACACTGAGGGGGATCAAAAGGAGCCGCCATTTTAAAATTTTCGTCTGGAGGTGGTTATCCTAGGATATACCCGTGCCTGATGAACCAATGAGAGTGCACGAAAAGTGCTATCCACCTGTTTGATTAATAGTAATCTCTCTTATTCCTAAGAAAAATAGAGCTCTTTATTTTATAAAAAACTGGAGACCAATCACTTTGTTGAATTGTGACTATAAAACTGCAACGAAAGCAATCGCTACTCACATGAAAAAAGTCCTGCCCAATATTATAAATAATGATCAAACAGGGTTTCAAAAAGGTAAATTCATTAAAACATCCGACTCATCGATGGTATAATGAGATTAACAAATCAAGAAAAAATTCCGGGTATGCTAGTTTTCGTTGATTTCGAAAAGGCTTTCGATTCAATCGAATGGCCTTTTCTAGAGAAAACCTTAACCTACTACAATTTGGGAAATCTTTTATAACTTGGATCAAATTAACTCTTTTATACTGACATAAGCAGTTGCGTTCAAAACAACGGATGCACCTCTGAACTCTTCAACCTCACCAGAGGGGTTCGACAGGGCTGCCCACTGTCCCCTTATCTTTTCGTTCTAGGTGCCGAAATTCTAGCTAACACAATAAGACAAGATAAACAAATCCACGGCATTAACATTCTCGGAGTTGACAGCAAATTGAGCTAATATGCTGACGATACCACACTTATTCTAGATGGTCTAAATGTCTGCAAAGAACTTTTTATTTGCTGGATGCATTTGCTGTACTGTCTGGCTCAAAAGTCAACTATGCGAAAGCAGAAGCCCTCTGGATGGGATCATTAAAAGACAAAATAAATAATTTCTCAATATCACAAAACATTAAATGGGCCAAACAAAGAAGAATCAGTTACGCTGAACTACAACGAAAGAAAAGAAAAGGTTTATAAGTTTTTTAACAACTGGCAATTTAGAAGACTTACACTCCTGGGAAAAGTTACAGCCAATTCTTAATTAGTATATATTGTTTTCTCTTCCGTCCTCACAGAAAGACCTGAAGGAAATAAGCAATTCAATTTTCAATTTTCTTAGGGATAGGCGTAAAGACAAAAAACAAAGGACAGTGGTTGTAAATAAATATTGCAATGGTGGATTCAAAATGTTTGATATTCAGACCTTTGACCGAGCTTTAAAAGCAAAATGGAAACAAATGTGTCTGGACGGTGATAATCAAAGTAAATGGAAACTTCTCTTTGATGCACACCTAGTTAAGCCCTGTTTACACGGCACAAACTAACCCGGGTTCGACCCAGGTTAAAACTAACCCGGGTTAGTTTCTGTCGTGTAAACACTGTTAACCCAGGTTCGACCCGGGTTAGTTTAGAAAAGTGTCGTGCAAACACAACCTGGGTTAGTTTTAACCTGGGTCGAACCCGGGTTAGTTTGTGCCGTGTAAACAGGGCTTTAGATATGGCGGAAAATAGTTGTTTTCTTTTAATCTTAAGAGGATGTTTCAATTCTCCAGATTCAAGATCCACTTCTCCAAGAAGTTGTGGAAATTTGGGCAGAGTTAAGTTTTGAACAAAACTCTAAAGATATTTACAAAACATCGGTTTGGTACAACTCCTTAATTAAAGTTAACCAAGTCCCTTTCTTCTATAAAAATTGGTCCACTGCAGGAATCAACTTGGTAGAAGATATACTTGACCAACACAACAAATTTCTGCCACGTAGTACTTTCATGGAAAAATATATAATTAACACTACCTTCCTAGATTACTTTGGTATTGTTTCTGCAGTAAAAGAATCAATAAAAAAAACCAGTTAATCACCAAAAGCAATAACCGAAACAACAAACGTCCAAAGCAGCCTGCAAGCACCTTGTTCAGAAAATTGGCACAATCCCCCTAAAAGCAATGAAAAATGGGTTTATGATTGTAATATATATAATCCAATTGAAGTGATAGATTTGAATAAATCTTACATAGTACCGTTTTTATGCACTAAAAAAACTAAGCTACAGATTTTTCAAGTCAAATTTCTCCACAGACGAGTTGCTACAAATAGCTTCCTTCACAAAATACGGCCGCCAAACCTGCCCCCCTGTGCCGCCGCCATTGAATATAGAAAGCCCGGAAAGATAAACAGTTTTACCCAGTTTCTGAACTGAAAGTAAGTCAAAAAATTAAAGTGTATATTGACAATATTTTTATACTTTCACAGGTTCGAAGGCTTACACGAAGCTTGCACTACCGACAACAGGACACGAGCGAGCCTATAAAAGTCCAAGCCATGCTCCCTTTTGAGTTATTTAATGGAAACAAAAAATGGCGGATGCACACGGTCTTTCAGTCATTGAAACAAATACAGTTAACGTTTGCGTAGTGGTTAACATATGCGTATTTATCTATGTTCAGGGCATTTATTTACTGAAACACAACACAAATTCATGTCATAAAACATATATGTTTATTTTCATTTCATACTCAGCTCATTTTACTGGCGTCCGGGCTGAGAGCAGAGCGGCGAACTAGCTGCGGTGGTAGACTTTTACACTTTGATTTCTACATACAGTTGCTGTTCTTGCACACAACTACAATCGATGAAACTGCTCTTTGGATCTCAGAACTCTCTAAGTTTGAACATAACTAATTTCCGGTTTTTAAAAGGCGTGAAAATTGGTTTTTAAAAACCAGACGGCAATGTTTTAAGCAAATGTCAATGTGAAGTTCATCTAGATACATTGCCAAGCATCGTAGTGTGTATGTCGTTTAAAATATTTCGCGCGCTTTTGGACGTACGCCCACCTATGCGTAGATTGTCACAGGCTTTGCAGATCGAGTGTAAAACATGGAGTGTAAACTTGCATCGACAGTTCGAAGAATTTTTTGAGCGAAATGGATGTAAACAAAGTCACGTATCGAAGGAATCGACGAGATAATAATCTGGTAAGTGAGACTGTAAGTAAGCTCGGCAATAATTAAAAAGGTCGTCTCACAACAACATAAAATCACTTTTCGCTGGCGAAGCAACGCTCACAACTGAATAATTCTCATTGTTTTTCAACCAATGAAATGCTTTGAAAATAATGACGATTGACAGGCTGAGACCCTCAGCCTTCAGATATAGGCTTGCTCCATGTTTAAGATATGACGACGGGAGGCCAGGACATGGCCACGGCAGCGGTAGAGTAGGACTGGTGAGAATCCCGTCGCGCACGCCAAAAGCACAAACATCAAGAACCATGTTGATCTGGACGGCGACGCCAAATTGGCTAGTTGAATGTCAAAATGCTTGGTAGTGCAACATTTTCAGTTTTTATCCGCAATGACGTCCTTTAGAAATGCTAGAGATGTTGTTCAATGCTATGATGGTCTCATTGACGATGATGAATTCAATATGTAACACATTTTTCAAAAAACCCAGAGTTTCCATACGAGGAATACGGCAGGTTCGATTTAGAAGATATGGATTACGCGGAGTGCAAAGCTGAATTTCGCTTCGCTAAAATGGATATTCCACTCCTCGATGAAGCCCTTGGGATCCCCGAGAAGTTTATTTGCCACCAAGGCACAAGAAGTGAGGGGATTGAAGGGCTATGCATGCTTTTAAAGCGACTTACTTACCCTTGTCGCTACTCTGATTTGATAACTCGGTTTGGGCGGCCAGTTGCGGTGCAGAGTATGATCTCCAACACGGTTTTGGACTTGATTTACAATGGACACGGACACAAAATTACCCAGTAGAATAACTCTTCTTAATTCTGGAAGTCTCGAAGTATATGCAACTGCTATTTCAGACAAAGGTGCAGCGCTGGGTAACTGCATAGGATTCATCGATGGAACTGTAAGACCGATGTGTCGTCCAGGGGAACTACAAAAAATCGTTTACAATGGCCACAAATGAGTACACGCGCTGAAGTTCCAGTCAGTTACTTTGCCAAATGGAATGATAGCTAATTTGTATGGGCCTGTAGGTAAGTCTGTGAAATTTAAACAAGATTTTCGTAGCTATCAATAATAACTTAATTTTCGAAACTGTTTTAATTGACTGTTTTTAGTATTTCTGAATCATATCAAATTGATACACTCCTTCTTTTACATATGAAGAACCTTTTTTGTAAGAACGTTGGGGATGAAAGAGTTCCCAAATTTAAGAACATGTTGAGGCTGGGGATACCCAGAGAACATTATCTTACTTTACATACTGTATTCAGTGGAAATAACTTGTTGTTAAACTGTAAAATAATTAATGTCTAATGCTCGGATGACTACTCTGAAAGTGGATATTAAAAGGCAACCAGTGACACAGTGTTATTATGAACTTACATTTCAATCTGTGTATAAGGATTTAGATTAAATAAAATTCTTAAATTTGTCTGATCAACATTTCAGTCTGGTGATTGTTCTTAGCTTGTTCTTAATTTTTGGGGCAAATCTCAGCCTGGGTGTTCTTATAAAGTTTATTTTTAAGAAAAAGCAAGTGCATGTATCCCTACACAAACTATAAATTAATTTTTGTTAAGTCTAATATAATAAATGACACGCACGTGTTAAATGTCGATATGTCTGCTCTATTCTTTTTTATTTCAGTCGTAATACTTTGTTGAATGCAGCTATGGCTACTCCATGCGGCCATAGTTTCTGTGGATTCTGTGTGGAAAAGTTGGAAAGTGGGGATGTTGGGAGTGGAATGACCTGTCCATTGTGTCGGCAGGCCATCAATTTGTTCTGCAAGAACCGCCGGATAGATGATTTTGTAGCAACAAAGGAAGGACAGTGTGTGTGGTGCAGAGGTACGTTCCCATTGAACACAGCACAAGACCACGTCAACACCGGCGAACTCATGGAGGTGCAGTGTAAGGACTGCCAGTCAAAGATCAAGAGGAACGAGCAAAATGACCACAAGGAGATATGCCTGATGGCAGATATAAAATGTGAATGCGGGCTTTCCATCAAGCGTCACCAGCTGGAACGCCACAAGAAGGAAAGGTGTCCCTTCTGGGAAGTCCCATGTCCACTGAAGTGTGGACAAAATGTCAGCAGGTTGGTTCAATCTCTGCACAACATACATGTTCAGCTCCTATGTACTAATAATTTTCGAAACCACTCATGAAAATTATTTTAGGTTGTGGCCATTACAATTATTATTATGTTAGGATTAGGATTAGGGTTAGGGTTTGGGATAGGGTCAGAGTTAAGTTCGGAACTACCACATCGAACTGGAACCGAGATTTTTCAATATAAATTCATTTAAAATCGGTAGTTTGGCAGCTCAGTGGTGGCTCGGTAGTCTGGTAGCAGACACTGGAAAATCACTTGCATTTGCATAATAATTCAATGCTTGCTTTTCATGCCTTTCAGTAGCGAGTAATATAAAGTATTTAACATGCTTTTAAAATTTTGGATGTTTCCAAACTCCTTTTCAAATACAGCTCTGGGACAAGAGTAATTTTTTTTATAATATCCGTCGCACAACTGTATAAAAATATTTTATATTTTGTGTTCTTGGTTTCAACATCAATACAATGTTTTAACCAACTCTGCTACACCAAGACAAAGAAACTTCTCCCTTTAAGACCATTAAACTGAAGTTTCTCGTGGTAAATATCGATATGTGACGCTCCCCTTAAACAATGTGAATGTTAAAACCAATACATTAAGGACCTGAAGTTGGAACATTAAATCAATAAAATAACTATTTTAAAAATCAATTGGCCAAAAGAAAATAAATAGTCTCTGATCCTTTAACAGTAAAATATAACAAAATGACTCTCTTTCAGGTGTCAGATCCCGTCCCATTGTTTGTCTTGTACCAGTGTGGGCACGAAATGCAAAGTGGATGGATCTGGTTATCTTTGTCTAAGAGATGAAATGGAAGAGCACATGAAGGATAACTGTGCTAAGCATTGCAGACTGCTTCGCAGGGAGCATTCGCGAATACTTTGGAGGGTAAATCAAGTAAGAGATATGAATCAATATGTTTTAACTTATTTATCACTAATTTTAAATCAAAGAGATTTGTTTACTGAGACCAAATGCTATTCTGTAAAATGTTAATTAATTAGTGGCCAATATGCTAAGCTTGATGGTGACTGAACAATAGTTTTTGAGCAATTGGCACCTGACAGCTAGGGCCATATCCAGATATTTTTGGGCATGGTGTTTAGACCTACAGAAAGTAGAATTCTCTAGCTGTTAAAAATTCTTCGACAATTTAAAAGTTTTCCAAAATTGTTAAAATTAGTTTCGAAATTTAATGATACATGTAATACATCTGGCAGAGTTTGGGCATGATATATATAATTTAGATAGGGCCTGCTTCTGAGTGCAATAGCGCAGGCAGAAGAAACATTACTTCGTTTTATTTTCATTTCATTGAAATAAAAAAAGAATATTCAACACAAATGTGCCCAAGAGGTATTATTTCGATGCTGTCAATAGTGACAGGTGATAACGTGAAAAATTATTTTTGTTATGCACATAACAGTGACTTTTGTGTATACTTCTTGTTATTACAGGGAGAGTTTGATGAGTTGGTTAGTCCAGTGCGAACAGACAAGGCAGTACTGAAATGGAGTATCGGAACTGTGCTAAGACCACTCAATCATGCATAGAAATCTCCTATGTGGCAAAAGTTTGGAGTACAATGGCAGTTATTTTTTTTGCGAAGGGAATATCACACTACAGTATGTGCAGGGTTTAGACCCCATTGCTGTTGTAGTAAGGTAAGGTGATTTCTTAATAATGAAGACCTGTTCAATTAATTAGTTATTTTAAAAGTTTTTTGAGGTGAGTTTTAAATGCGGTATCTGTGGCATGTACAAACAACTATGGGCGGGGCACAAGTCTGCTACTAGACATCCAAAACATTAAAAAGTGGTTTGAATGAATATATTTTTTTGAAAAACAACTATGAAAAAATTGAGAAACTATCATTTACGAAGCTAAGTGCTTGTAATTATTCGATCTCATGCCATATTCTCTGAATTTATTAACAACCCTCTATTATGTTAAGCCCCCCCCCCCCTCTCGGGACAGTAGCTAGATAATTTTCTCTTT
>JAOBYH010168202.1:0-10562 GCA_025403525.1 Umimayanthus kanabou
GACGGCGGAAAAGTGGCCAGGTGCTTGCATTCCCACGTGAAGTGATTGTATTCTGTAACTAAGTCTATTGTTTTGTAGCGTTCTCGTTCACGTTCCCGTTCTCGTTGCTTAAGCTCTCTAATGGAGAAGTAAGACAACTCCTTCCCTCCGCTAGTCTGGGAGCTCGCCTTAGGCAAGTGTCAGCACTCCCTTCGCCTCCTTCACCAGCTCACCAGGGAAACGGAGAAGCAACGGCGGTCTTCCAAGAAGTCATGGGCAGCAGCATGATGAATAGTTGTATCAGCGGACGAGCTTTACATGGTCAACGATGTATGCAGCAGTACGCTAACATGAACTACTGTACGTGTTGGGGTCAAACAGGCCCAGTCAGACGGCCACTGCGGCTGAGGAAGGCAACGGGAAACCACCTTGGCAACATCTCCCTTGTTTCTTTATAATTTATGACTGATAGACTGAATGATATTGGTAACGACGTTAACGGGACCTCTGCGAGGCAAGGTGTTGCGTCCGGCAGGAGAGAGAACGGGGCCTCTCAGGTCGTCAACATGCGAAATCCCCCAAATGAGATGATTAGAGTTGGTACATGGAATGTAAGAACGATGTGGAGAGAAGAGAAGCTAGAAAACATCAAGTATGAAATGAACAGACATGGATTGCAGATCTTGGGCCTTACCGAAGTGCGCCTTAAGGACAATGGAGATTTTATTAGTGATGATGTTCGTGTGATTCACTTTGCATGGGGGTACAAGTAGAGAAAGAGGAGTTGCCCTGCTCCTGGATCAACAAGCGGCAAAGTGTGTCGAAAGGGTGGAACCATACAATGATCGACTCCTGATGGTCAAGTTAAGAGGTGATCCAGTAGATATCATGGTCCTCGTCGTGTATATGCCTACCACCGACCATTTGGATGAAGAAGTCGAAGAAATGTATGGTAATATCGAAGACTGAATACTCAAGCTCGGAAAGGGTAATGACTACCTGATAGGAGACTCTAACGCAGTTGTCAGGTTGTAGGAGAAGGAAGCAATGGCCTGGTTACAAGAAGTTTTGAACTTGGCAGAAGAAATGAAAGAGGAGACATGCTAGTTGAGTTCTGTGAACGCAGGAATCTAACGATAGCCACACATGTTTCGAGCACAACTTGAGGCGAAGGTACACGTGGAAGGCTCCGGGGGATACCCAGCGCCTACAGATTGATTACATCTTAGTGAAGCAGAGATACCGCAACAGTGTGAAAAATGCTGCAGCCTACCCCGGAGCTGACGTTATTCTGATCATAACTTGGTCATGATGAAAACGAAGCTAAAACTGAAACGAGTGTGTGGTGGCAAGAAGGTCAAGAAGTGGAACATGGAGAAACTGAAAAGTTATCACCGGGAAAAATTAGCAAAAGGTGTGGGTCAACATCTCAGAACAGAGTCAAAAGGTACAAGCCAGAATCCAACAGAGAACAGCTGGAATCACCTCAAAAATGCGGTTATAGAGGGCGGAGAGAAAAATGTTGGATATAAAACCAGGAAGAAGTCCAAGAAACCTTGGGTTACTGAACAGATGGTAGACAAAATGGAGGAGAGACGAAAATGGAAAAACGTGAACACGGAACTGGGCAGAGCGGTGTATAGAAAGTTAAACAATGAGCTACGCAGAGAAACGGACAGAGCGCGAGCTGAGTGGTGGGAGAGACAGTGCAGTGAGCTAGAAGAACTGGAAAGAAAAGGAAGATCAGATCTACTGCATGCAAAAGTTAAAGAGCTCTGTCAAGGGGATCGAGGATGCAAGAAACAAGAAAGTGTGTCGAGTAAGGATGGAAATCTGGTGACTGATCCAGAAGAGATTAAAGAAAGATGGAGAGAGTACACAGAAGAACTATACGCCAAGGATTACCACATCCCGTTAGAGCTGGAAGAAGAAGTGGACATGGATAGATTAGGGCCCGATGTCTTAAAAGAAGAAATAATTAAGGCCATACACCATCTAGCAGATGGCAAGTCGTAAGGAGTAGATGGAATACCAGCTGAAATATGGAAAGCAAGAGAAAGTTTTTTTATTTCTTTTTTTTTCTTCTTGAAGTAAATGAACTTTTTTCTTTTTTCTCTTCATTTCAAAGTCGAATGATATATAAAAATAAATCAGAAAAGTTATAGCATACCATATAAACGTGATAAACAATCCACCAAAAAATTTTCCTTTACCAGCATCCCATGCACATCATGTAAGCTACATGTAGTTTATATGATACCAAGCAAACGGCAAGGTACGGGCCGAGTTAGGCTTTTTTGCAAAGCCTCTTGTTTGGGTTTGGATTAGGCCGTTAGGAACTGGGTTAAGGTTTATAGGGTTAGTATCAGTCCCCGTTCACGACTTCGTCGTCTTCTAATTCGTGAAAACGATAAATATTATAGACTGTTGTCGAAATGGTATCGACTGCTACGAATGGCATCGACCGTTTACGAAAAGGAAAATTGCGTCTATTCTCCGAGGATGAATCAACAGAACCACTAACAGAGTTTATTGAAAATGATTGCTATATTGATACTGTACCAGTAACAGAGCTGTTGCTGTTTCGGTTTGTACTTTCATTTCAAATATAACAAACATGGGAACATTGTTGTTTAAATTTTTGCCTTATTAGTATATCACAGCAAACTGAATTCAACCTTAAATGAGCTTCAAACAAACAGAGCCCACAACATGAAACGTTGATCTCACTGATATTAAAACTTGAATGTGGTAACTAACATGTAGAAGGGTCTCCGAGAAATGAGTGTTTGAATATTTAGAAATTTATCATTTTTTTGTAATTTGTATAGTAAGTTTCAGAAGCCCGATTCAGTCGTTACTCAAAAAGTTGTTGATATGTCATGCTCAAATTATTAGTAAATAAAATGCTAATTTATTTCTTTGGACTCAGTTTAGATGGATCTAAAATGCCAGTTAGGCCAAATAGTAATACACATAATTACGTTGGTAAGGAATCACCTAGTTATCACCTTGCTTTTTGTTCGTTAAAGAGACTGGCCATTTTGCTGTTCTATTACTTCTATCAGTAAATGGCAAAGCATCAAAAGAGTCTGATTCTGAGACTATATTCTTAATGCATGGGCCGAAATGTTCAACATGGTACCAAATCCGCACTGTGTGGCTTATTGAGTTTAACAGGGAACGATTGGAACACATTTTTCTGAAGAACAATTTTGAAAAAGTTTATAACTATAAGAATTATCAGGCTCATCCCAAAAAATATACGTCCTTATAAGGAGAGTGTACATACAATTGAATTCCCGTGCTTTCATCTTTATTATTTTTTAGTCTTAGAAGACAATACTTCAACAAAACGCGTATCCTTGAGGCTGACTGCCAATACTGATATAAGAACGTAGCAACTATGGGCAACACATAACGTTGTTAATTATGGGCGATTTAAGAATCACATACCGCTAATATTATTAAGTCACACATAATGATTTCTTAGTTTTCATTCTATATTTTATAGATAGTCTATGCATAACGCATCCACTTATTTATTTTATCCTCCTTCGCGTCGCTCGGACCATCCAAAACAACATTCTTCAGTTATTTGAAATTTGACATTGGCCAAAAAAAATACATAGCTACTGATAGTGATGTTTTTATTAAAAATGGGTGATGTATTGGTAGTGTATTGGATTCACAGCTGTTTGTACTTAAATTTCAAACTTAACGAAAGTGGAAACAGCGTGAAACATGAACTGTAAGGATTTTGGTACTTGTTGCCACACTCGCGGTGATACTCTGACAACTGATCACAGAACAAACAACGTGGGAACGAGGTGGACAACAAGACTTTCTTCTTGTTTCTTTTATATACCCGAGTTTGTTTTTATTACTCTTTTCCCTCTTTCAGATCTCTACCATTTTTGTCATTTTACATGAGTATTTCTGAAAAAGGATTCCATAAAAACCTTGAAAAATAAAGCTATATTTAGTGAGAATTACGAGAAAAAACAATAAATTGTCGCCGGAGTTTTGCCTCAACACGAGAGTATTGTTTACAACGATTGGCGAACAACTGAGACACGTGGAGTGGAGTTGCGCACGTGACTGGATTCTAGCAGCTGATTGGGTAGCTAATATGGGGGCATGTCCATTTCCCCTCAGGGATTGTTGTTTTGGAAAGAGCTGCTTTTTGCGTTTGCACGATATTCGTAAGGTTTCTTCGGCACTGGTTTTCTCCTGTTAAATTTTGAGTTCAGAACCCACTGCCATCTGGAAGATCAAGCAAATCTAGTTGTCTTTGCACTGTAGTGAGTAGTATAATTTATTTCGATCGAGTCTTCAGTGTCTGGAAAGAAAGCAACTCGGTGGCTTTCTGTGAAACTGAAAGCATATTGATTATTGTAATTGTTGCACATCTTCCACGCTTTGCTTTCAGTGGCGGGAAAAGCGCTGGACAATCTTATGGCTTTCATACAGGCTCATTTCTCTCTTTTCACCTTGTCGAGGTGCAGTGAAGCTGGCAAGTTGTAGAAGAACGGTGTACCTCATGTATCGTGTCTGGGTTTCATACGTTGACCAACTTATGCCATCAGAAAATGGCTGACTTGAAAGACAAGCTGCAAGTGCAATCTGAACCGAGAGGGACCACGGTAAGACAAACAAGAAACCATATTGTGTCCTGTGTTGATCGCCACTGTTAAATTGTTTCAGAATGTATACAGAAATGAATTTAAGACGCTAGGATCGCGGCTACTGGTCACTACTTCGCTAATTGTGATATAATAATTAATGCATGCATGTGTATATTCTAGGTGAAACCTCGAGTTGACCAAAACACATGGAAACAAATTCTTCACAGGCCTTTTGCTGCCCCGACGTCTGGACTTCCCGCGAGAAAAGAAAGTCTTGCATCGCACTGCGACTATGACTTCGACGAGAAAGACTATCGAAGTAAGTTATTTGTCAACTGACGAAAAGAACTATAGAAATGGTGGCTTTGAATTGAACTCTCATAACTTTAATGGCATGGCGTGTTTTTTAAAATGTTCTCTTTGCAATCAACACATTCGCCTGTCGTTCGAACTTGTAAAGAAGTTAGTAAATCAGCTCTCAAAAATCGTGTCGTGCAATCGTTTGAATGTTGGTGTTGGTATGTTTGCTTGCTTCGATCCGGAAATGAAAATTGGATACAGAGGAGTGAAATGTATCGCCGATCAGCTGTTGTTTTTTGATTACTTTCCAATTAGGAAACGAATGTTCTTTTCTTCTTCGTATGTTTTAAAAATATAAAAGCAAAACCCTTTTGTACAAATATATTACATCACCACAAATACTGTGCCATGTCGTGCGTATAAATAAACAACTTTATGGAATAATTTAATTTAAAGTTCCGTTCTTGAAAGTGATCACATGTACGGGTTTCATCGGTTGATCTATGGTGAATAGATTGTTTGTTTGTATGAAAAGCGACCAAAAAAGTAAATAACTCCTATTGAATTTGGCCATTGAGTAATTAAATATGTAAATTCTGCTTTGTATACTAATATAATGGGTGTCAGGGAAAAAACACTTTGCTACGTACACTATGCTATATACATTCTAAGACTAAAGATTATATTTGTAGCGGTACATGAACCAACTGGATTCCCTGTCAACTATTGGCTAAACTATAGATGGGAAAACAAGGCCGCCAAGGCCAAACGTTCTCTATTAAAGAGTAGAACTGTGACAAGTAATTTTTGTATTGTGAAGGTCTATTATTGTACATCCTCAAATAAATGGCTGCCAGGTGGGTCAGCAGAATTTTGAGGGGGAGGGGGCGGGGTGGATTGGTTGGAGACCTTCTAACAAACCTAGATCAGCTTCATCTTTTGGGGTATTCTTGAGCAAAGACTGAATCTGTTTGCTTTTTAAAACTGTAATTAATTTTACAGAACAGCTCAATGTTTTTGTTGTTACTTTATTGCTTTATAATTATCTTGAAGCAAACAGTTCAGATGTTATGCAGTAAGATGATTTTTAGCACAATGTTAACTGTTGAAATCATGTAACATAGTGCGTTGTTAAGTTACTTTTCAATTTAGCACTTTCTTGCTGTAGCAATGTGATATGGATATGTTGCATCTATAGCACAAAAAATACTGTACAAGGTATACTTGTTGCATTATCATAGGTCCCAACATCAAATCCACTGACCCACCTGGCTAATAAAAAAGCTGTACCTTGGATGAGGTTCTTTATTTCACACCAAATCTGTCAAGTCTGATTGCTTCATGTTACCAAATTACATTTTTAAATGTGTTTCACAACATAAGCGATTAGCATGCATATACAAACTCAGTGACATTATTTAGTAATTCAAGCAATCTGATTGGCTTGCTAACTCTGGTTAATTAATGGACAAAGTCTACCTCCCAGGACAGATAATTTGTGGAGTAAAACAATGGCTGGCATAAACTCCCATTTTGCGGTAGTGACAGAGGAGGAAATCTTGTAATTGCTTAGTACTTTTTGTGAATGTGTTACAAATATTCTCTTCAATCTCTGTGAATAGTGGCTTTTAGAATATTACCTTGTGCTTTGCACATCAGTATTCTGCCACTATTAATTTTGATTTCAGTGAATATTGTTTTTTTGAATGCTACGATGTGCCATTAGCCACCATTAGGCCTTAGAGCACTGCTAAATGCAAATGCGATGTTCAAAGTATGTTAACATTGCAGAAGAGTGTACATTTTTGCGTTAAAGTATGAGGGTAATGAGGGTGAACAAGTGTCATTAAATTTTTGTAAAACCGTCTCAAAATGCAAGAAGTGGCATTTCAGAGAGTCTTATTTTCTAGTTATTCTGGGGGAGCATGCCCCTAGACCCACCTAGAAACTTGTGTCTTCAAATTCGGAGTGAGTACTCCCTTTGAAGTTAAGGATTTATGTAACATTGTTGCACTAAAATTTTACCATGTACAGTATCTGTTTAAAGTCAGATCATCTTAAAATTCTCAAATAAAGGATGATACATGTATGCCTCATGTTGCAGAGCTCAAAAGTACTGAAACCTTGGCCTCTCCTTGGGGCAAACCACTAATTACAAGTATAGTTGGTACAGTTAATCTTTTGAGTTTGTACAAGAACTGTAACTGAAGAATTTATTAATCTAAGAAGTACACTGAAGAATTTGTTCTTTCTTACATAAAATGATTTACAAATCTATTTTTAAGTTACTGTAAATGTTGCAATTAACACTGACAGCAACTGTCAATGATAAAACCATTTTGCAGCTTTCAGGTGTTTGTAAGACTAGTGTCTAAAGCATGGAACTATGCTCAGTAATATAATTAACTCTAAAAAGAATTATTTACCATTATTTTTTTATGCATTCAAAGGCCACCGAAGGTCCATATTCAAGACCCATAACCCTATTCGCCGGTTAAGCCGAACACATACACATCATCGTGACCCTGTTAAGCATGATGCAACACCCAAGGCGATTAAGAAAAAAATCAAAGAGCAAGAAAGAGAAAAGGGGAAGGAAAAGGAGAAAGCTAGAGAGAATAGAAGAGGAAGTGCATGTCGGGATTATAGTTTGGTGGAAGTGCTGCCTGAAATAAAGGAGCACCTTGAAGAGCATTTGTATTCTGCTCATGGAGCTGATAGAATTGAGAAAGCTGAGCTTGGGGCGTATTCTGGGGATAAACTTGAAGAAGATGTGGATGTGCACCATTCCAGTGCTGTAGTTCAACCCAAACGACACCATCGACATCACCACAGTCACCGCCACCATCACAAGAAAAAAACAGGGAAAGAGAAAATTACAGAGCTTGATGTCGATAAGAAGCAGAACAAGCACCACCACAGACATGTTCATAGACATGCGCACAGACGCCCTCGCACAATTGCTGAAAGGGAACAATATCTGGAGTCCATTGAATCAAGGTTACGTTCAGGCTCATTTACATTGAGGGAGACCATGCAGGAGAAGCAGGTGACAGAATTAGAAGAAGCAGAGGCACTTGACAAGAGGGACCTGGAAGAGATGACATGTGAGTTGATATATTATTTATGAAATAGAAACTTAAGTCATTAGCATCTTGTTTAATTATGAATTATAGCACTGAAGATGCTTTATTAAGTTATATGTATAGTGATGTACATGTACTTTTAGAATAATACAATTGTATGTATGTATATATATATATATGTGTGTGTGTGTGTGTATATGTTTTGATGGTGTAAAATCCAACATTAAATCCCCCTCCCTCCTGGTTATAAGCGCCAAACATATAAGCCTATCTGCCTGCTAACAAAAATAATATAGCCCCCCATGTACTCATCCATCTGATATATTCTGGTATGCCTCCTAGCAACAGACCTGTACTAACATATAAGTGATTGTTACCATGGAAACTAAACTGCTAGGCCAAGTTGGTAATACCACATTAAAAATCCCTTTGGAACATGTTCACAATTTGTTATGAAACACTAAAAATTGGAACTTGCCTTGATCAAGATTACAGTTTTTAAGGGTTTTCATCTTATGGTTTATATGTCAAAATGTTTTGAACAAAGAACACAGTCAGTGGCATCCACTCTTTTATGTAGTATTGGCTCAAGTTGGAATCTTGAGCTTCGCATCTGTATTGCCTAAACAAACCCACCGTTAACATATTTTCCACATTCAATTTTCTTTTAATTCTCTTGACCCTTTTTGTATTGTGACTAAAAACTGTGCTTATTGTAGGTCATAGATTCGAAGATTTACGTGGACTGAGAAGACGACGACCACAACTCCATCGGCCAAGGAGGTTGAAGTCCGGGATGAAAACACATTACAGTAGCACTGATGTCAGTGCAAGCCTTCAAAAATTCCCAGTGAAATTTGACCACAGTCCTCATGAGGTGAGATTGTTTATTTGTTTCCAGTGTTTTAATACTTAGAGCACAGTTTTTTTATTTCTTAGGTTTGCACACCCTCCTGTCATAAATTTGCCTGTCCAAAAACAATTTTAAAACTCTTAATTAAAAATATACCTCTGTATTTAATTTTTGTACTTTAGATTCGTTTTTAGCAGTGTTTTCCTTCCTTCCATCCTTCCTTCTCTTTCCTTCCTCCTTCCTTCCTTCCCCTCCTTCCTTCATTCGTTCGTTCGTTCCTTCCTTCCTTCCATCTTTCCTTTCTCCTCCTTCCTTCCCCCTCCCCCTTCCTTCCTTTCTTTCTTTCTTCCTTCTCCGTCCTCCCTCTTTCCGCCTTCCTCCTCCTTCCTTCCTTCCTTTCTCCACCTTCCTTTCTTCCTTTCTTCCTTCTTCTTCCTCCCTCTTTCCTCCTCCTTCCTTCCCTCCCTCCTTCCTTCCTTCATTCAATCGTTCTTTTATTCATTCATGTTTAAATGACCCTCGGGCTCGAAGACAGAAGGGGAGTCCGTCAGGCAAGACTGAATAAAGCAACATGAAAGAAGGAAGAAGGAAGAAATTGACTTAATTCTGTCCTAATCTTCGAAGTTTTGGCGGACCACCCGGCGGTCTCAAGAGTAGCAACATACGTAAAGTTAACAGATAGAAAATAAAGAATTTTGTCTTTGGTGATTATGTTTTATCAGCTGGTAATATAATTTGTCGTATAGTTGCAGAAGTATAACTAGTTTCGATACTTTGGTAGAGCAGATAGCTTCAGTTTCCAAATCATCTTTGTTTGCTGGTGGCGATCGTCTTGCGAAGGCCGCTTCGCCTGCAGCAAAAAAAGAAGAGTCGCAAATCAAGGCAGATGGCTAGTGACGTCATACAGGGGGCTTATAAGTCACACGTAAGTTCTCACAGTTGACAAGAGTCGCTCAACAAACGTGTGAAGCTCTCATCAATTAACTACTATCGAAAGTTTGACCATGTTCAAAGTTGACCACGAGAGCCACTCAAGAGTCGATGAGAGTGCATGAGAGTTGAGTAACAGTTTTGAATGGGAATTTTTGTTCAACTCTCTTGTGCGAGTCCAAATGAGGATAAACATGTGTTGCTCAACAAATATATTAAACTAATCGAAATTTTGAATATGGCTCGAGAATTACTGAGAGTGCATGAGAACTGGCGTCAAGCAAGAGTGACAGTTTGAACTCTCATCAACTCTCATTACTGAACTCTCATTAACTGTCATCAACTATCTACAACTCTAATCAACTCTCATCAACTCTCATCAACTCTCATCAACTCTCATCAACTCTCATTAACTGTCATCAACTGTCTACAACTCTCATAAACTCTCATAAACTCTTAACTCTTATTAACTGTCATCAATTAACTGTCTACAACTCTCATCAAATCTCATTAACTCCCATCAACTCTCATCAACTCTCGTCGGCTCTTGTGCTTGTTGCTTTAAGGTGTTTTTGCGTTTGAGAAGGCAAGATAATATTTTTCTCGTTGAAAGCCAGTGCCCGTAACTCGAATATGGTGTGCGGCGGAATGAGTTTGAATTTAAAGCCATTGCTAAATTTAAAATTTGCACATTTTTGACAGAATACAAAATTAAAACATGTGGACTACAAATAAGGCATTAAGTTAATTGTAAAAATAATATATCTTACTTTGAATTTTGAATTA
>JAOBYH010168424.1:0-10558 GCA_025403525.1 Umimayanthus kanabou
TTTCGAGCTGCGCATGCCCTGATAGCCCATCCCTTGGTCGCGCGGCCGAATTCACCGAAGTGGAAACCGGCCTTAAATTAAATAAAGGCGCGAGATGCAAAAAAGGGGGCTTGGTCCTAAATGCTGTTACTGTATTTTTCTCGTGCAAAATATCCGGGGCCTAAATTTTTGAGTTGTCTCGGGGGAACTTCTACTTGAGAAGGGGTATTTGTTAATTCACAGCCCAAGTTTTCCCTGATGGATTTGATAAACCAAACGTGAAAATTTTTCAAAAATCGAGATCTATTTATTTAGTTCACTTTTGTGCAAGTCAGAGCAACTTCAAATTTGGCTTTGCCCTCCATAATTGCATCTCTCCAGAAAAGCCGTGCATATTTATGTACAGTCCATGTCTTGGATCATATTTTTCTATCCTTAAACACAAAATGATAGCGGCAACCAGCAGCAGCAAACGTTTTCGTTTGGTACAGTCGGTGCCCCCATCCCCCCAAACGCTCCCGTGCACTACTGCCGAATACTTAAAGCAATCAAATTCCCGTATCGCCTGGTCTGTTCCCGCCAGAACACGTGGCCAGAAAGTCTAGTTTGTTCCTCCTGCAAGTAGCCTGCGTAGCAAGCGCTATAGGGAAGGGAAAGGGAAAAAGGAAGAGGGGAAATTGCGGAGGAATAAAGGGAAAGGAGCGCTTGCTTGTTTGAAAATCGGGGGGTGCATTACACACAAGTAAAAGCAATACAACATCCACTACAGGTATTTCATTGGCAAATCTCGGGATAAATGGAGAATGCTAAAAAATACGAGAGCAACAAAAGGTAACATAAAATTGTTTTAGATAGGGGGATTTTCGTGGCCGAGTGAAAATCCTCTATAGGTTTTATTAAGAGTTAACCCGGGCCCAAGCCTGGAAATATCCATAACAGGGCTTAAAGCAAGGAGGACAAAATTCCTTTGCGATGATTGGTTAAATGCGAGGGCTTTTTCATTGACTGGTCTGCTATTGCTTAGCACTAAACTCTGTGCCTACTATGCATTTCGCAGCATTTCCCGGATACGAACAAGGCATGGAATTGATATTTAACCAATTTTTTTTTTGCCCTTTTCACTATAAACAAGTCACACGGGGCTCGCAGGTTCACTCGTGTTTTAAAAGTTACTGAAAAGTCCTTGCAACTCGGGCAATTAAGCGAAACTTTGAAACGTGTGAAATTAATCTTAAAATTAATTTCCAGAGCCCAATAAAACTACAAATACAAGTAACTTCAATGCAGCTTAATTGCCACACAAAACAGACCTTCTGTACCACTTGCTTGTTGAAAAATTAGATTCTTATCCAATAATCTGAACAGTGCCTTTTAGCTTGAAACCTTTTGTGAACTACTTTGAGCATATGCAAAGCTGCGAAGCTATGTAACTACTGGAATTAGCTGTCATAACAATCAGTTGGGGTTCAGTACACCAACCAGAGTTTCCCAATGTTTCAAGCCCAAAGAGGCCACCACACAACACAAGAACATTATTTCTCTTCAACTTTATTGCCCACATGTCACTCTCGATACATATTTTTATGTTCAACATGGGCAGCAAGAGAACCATCAACAAGTTCAGTCTACAGAGTAGTAGGTGATATTATAGTCAAGGTCCAGACTCTTGGCACAGCCGGACAACAAGGGCGATTTTCAAACAACACATCGCATTAAACTCGACGATAAACAAAATCCGCTTGAAACACCAAGAAATCGTTTGTCAAAGAGTTTAAGACCAAAGCAAGTTGTCTGACAAAAGCCAAAATTCAAACTATGGTTAAAGTAATATCAACTGCACAGCACACAGCAGGAGCTACATGTATTCTGCTATCTGGAGACAGCTCTGGGCTTAGTTATACTACTGTATGATATCAGACTACTTGAACATTGATATTAAATCTGTATCAGAACTGTCACAGGTTACTGTTGAGTTGTTGGAAAACAAAATGGGGCAAAGCAGATGTTCTATTGTAGTAATAAATGATTTGTCAAATATCTTCTTGACCACACAGACTAAATTCCACACAACATACTTTGTCTACAATATTCACTGGTTTGCACCAGAATAAGTTATATCTTTTCAGTGCTAAAATATGGGGACTGCAGACCTTCCAACCTCGGAATACCTCAATTGAAACCTTGAGATTGGTGTTTCAAACCAGGAGATCTAAATAAAAAGTTTCAAATGAACCGTTCAATACTAGCAATATTTCCGATTCCCTGGAAGCTCTCAACCGTATGGTTGACTATGATAACCAAAATTGTTGACTTGAAACCTTCACAACTAGTTTAAAGCAAGCACAGAAGTTTCAAGAATTTCTGCTCACCACGAGGTCCAGTATGGTAGTCAAACTGTGATACAGTAAAGTGAGATGATCCTTGAAACCATGTCTTACAATGGAATCAGGAGAGTCAGAAGGAATGGAACAAGCTCAAACCTTGCTATTTTAGCCACATTGGTCGGCAGCAAATAACCCAAGCAGCACTGAATAGAATTAACATCTGATAGCTGCTGTAAAGCACATGTGTATGGTACATAGCAGGAAACTACATTTTGTTCTGGCAAATGTTCAGCTAACAGGGAGAACCTTGTAGTAGTTGGGCTTTCAAAAATGAAGGAAAATATTCTTTTGTAGATAGATCTTGGAAAAGCAAAAATTGCAAGGCAAAACATTGCTACAAATAACAACACATAACAAACAAAATAACTTTCTCAACACCTTTCAAAGAAGTTCTATCTCCTTTGATATTTTATATTTCAATTGATATGATCAGAATGACAGATGGGTCATATAAATGGGTCTGCAAAAAACATACAATAACAATCAGCATAACTGACATCATTGGGTCACTTGGGCAACTAATTATTGTAAGTAAGTGTGTAAAAAATGCCAAACACAATAGCAGCCTGCAAAATGGATCAAAATTTGTACTAACTGTGGAAACAGCTCAATTTGACAGGGTAGTTTTACATCTTTCTTTAGTTTACTCCAAATGTCCCTGGTTTGTCTGTAGTTGCACTGTAAAAGCTTATTCGCATTAACTCTGTGAAATGGAAAAAACAGTTCTGAACTCTACTGAGCTCTTGCCTAGAAATCGAGTACAACCCAATCTGTCATTCTGATGAAATATACATCTATGCTTTAACAGTTAGTAACTACAAACTAGCAAGTACAACTATTATGTCCTTGCACGTCACAATCATTGCAAAAGATTGCAAACGCAGTTTTCAACATGAAAACCTTTTATGAAAGTTAGTATAAGCAATTTAGCAATGATCTCAGAATTTATGCAGGCAACCCAAAGCCTTGAGCATCTTGTATTCAAGATTGGGAGCTGACTCACACAAATTCAGAGATTCAATCAGCTTAAATGTTAACATCTATTTCATTATTAACTATTAACCCTTTGACACATAAAAGATCACATTCCAATTAACTAACTACCAGTAGCATATAGTTGTTTTAGTTCTTGGTGCTAGGCAGTTATGATCTGAGAACAGATGTGGCACAAAGAACTTGATGTATAAACAAATACCGTAACTTATTTGGATATGTTGTATTAATATATACACAGGAAATTTCTGAACCTTACTGTCATGACAAGGACCCACAGAAAAACAAACAAAGAATATCCGCAGCCACTCAACCAGTGGCTTTATGTAACATCAACACACATTTTGTGAGTTTTGAGGGTCTAAATTTGAGGTGAAACTGCGACATTATAGGACTGCATAAAAATCAGACATTATCAAGCCTAACCTAACTAATAAAATAGTACAAATCAATAGAAAATCCTTACATTTAAAAAAAAGTACGGAAGTCTGTTGAAACCATAAATCTACTATTATTGAAACAAACGTGATATGGTAGATAATGTACTATGTGATTCACTTGCCAAGGCATTCTTTTTGGATCCTCAGACAAGAAAACAGATAAACCAAATAAACAACCTGAATACTGCCACTGTCCACAGCTCATAACTCGTAAAACACTGTCATGTTGACATGTTTGACTTGCTTAGCACAAACAAAATTATTATAAAATAATTTAATGATTACCTTACACTTCATTATTACAAAAGGAATTAGGAAATATAGTTTTAGAACGCATGCATGTGTATCTTATACATAGAACTGAATGGCAGGAAACACAATAGGTGAAAAAGACAAATTTGTCCCACACTTGGAAATTTCAGAATTCTGATCTTTTTATTAGTACAAATGATTCTAAACTTTAGTTTTCACCTTAAATATACTTCTTTTTGTCAACATTATTTTCAGCTGAAATCTAATATTATAAAGACAAACTGTTTAAACTCTGTTGTTAAGTGAGATACTGAAAAGTTTTATGCTACAGTTTTTACACAAGTTTAAATTGGACAAAATCTTTGAATTTTCCCCTTGTCAAAGCTACCATGTCACTAAACATGAAAAAGGAACTAGCAACACATTACAGAGAGGCCATGTGAAAATAAAAGGAAGAGAGTTGTTTTGCCCGCAAAACAGAATAGTTGTGTAAATTATCTTATTTACATGCATCTAGCAAGCAGGAATTACTTGGTTAGCGCCAAAAGGGTGAATCCGGCTGCGCAGAAACCACCCACTGCAAAGATTCCCTTCCACAATGAGTGTGGAGATTCTGAAAAGTACTTCACAAATCCCTCCTGCAAGAACAAAAGTAGTTGATCAGTCTGGGGTTTATGTGGATTTTGGTGTGCAAAAATTCATTCTTTTTCCAGACCAATTTTCATATAAATTAACAAGTCCCAAGTTGCCATTAAAACAAGACTTGATATGGTACTTAACATTATTTGATACTTTTCAGGGTCTTGAAAATGGGACTTCAAACTTTTACACTTCCAACAAAACCCTCTCAGTTGCATTGTACATGATTCAGTCCTTTTTTGATATAGATCTTGAAATTGGATCTGAACCACGAGTCTCTATGACCTGCAGAATTTCTAGTAAAAAACAAGGAATCGTCAATTGGCAATGTCATTTTTCAATTTATTATTTAAAAATAGAATTGAACTTGAGTAAAACCACAGTTTTTATATCAGATTTTCCTCCATAATTATTATATGCAATACTCTGGTAGAAACACTTTTCCCTAGTCCTAAGAATATTGATAAATTGCAATCTTTACTTAATAAGCAACTCTCAGACTGCAGACACAAAACATGGTATCTTTCACTTTTCAAATGTACATTTCTCAGAAGAGGGCTTGCTTCAGATGACAAACTATTTCCGTAACAACTATTAATGAGCTAAAGTTAATGTTCTGCTACACCCATCAGGTTTCAGCCAGGCATGTGAAACACAACCATGCCAGAAAAATGACCTGAAGAACCAAAATTGTAATTAATTGTCCCACAAGTCTTTAAAACTAAAGATGAGTTCTAGATCAGCAAATGCACCAAGTACAAAATTTGATGTACCACATATTGAAACTTCTTATCCTTCTCACGTACAAACCCCAACTTCACAATATATTTTCTTAGTATGTCGTAACAGCTCAGGAGAGGAGCACCACATGATCCGTAAGTTAACCAAAAATCAACATGTGATCTTGTGTAACAGCCAAATATAACATTTTATTACAAATATGCATAAAATAATCTTGACAATTTTGAATCAGCAGAAACTTGGTGCATGATTTTGTGATGACCTCCACTCCCCTAGCAAGGCCAGGCATTTTTATTTTCTTGGTTTACAACACCTGTTGATGTTGAATTTGAAAAAAGAAAATAAAAATAAAATTGAAATCTTGTTTCGACTGTTTTCAAAACTGAAATAAAAGTTGACTAAAATTGACTCAAGAATGACTTTTGTTGAATAAAATTACTCCAGTGGGAAGAAACAATTAAAGGATGGCCTAATGTACAATTGATATAATTTTATGCCTAACTGGAAAATTTTTATCATTCATTTAATAATTGTTCAAGTACTGGGATGGCCATCATTCTCAATAGCACTCAAGTCTATGCTGATATTTACAGTTGAATATACTTATTAAAATTTATATTTGTCAGATAATGTAAGAAAAATGTATCATCAAAAACCATTCCCTCTTTGCCAATAACAATTTTAAATGTTTCTAATTTGAATCAGAGGAGGGGAATACAGTCAGCTCTTCATACAAGTTAACAAAAATTTGGATGCAAAAATTAACACTGATGAACTGCTGCATCATAACATACCAAAAAAATCTTATTACTCAGCAAAATATTATGTAAAGCTAATAATATGACCAGCTTGTCATTTAACAACTGTGCTGAAACTATATATTCTATCTCTTTTATAATAGAAACATTTTCCTGGAAAAACAACTGTCTGAAAAACATTTCAATTTGTCATCGTGCATGACTGAAATGTTACCATGGCAACAAATGCCTGGAAGTTCTCGGTTTTAAACTGTTTGATCGAATTTTTACAGACACGATGTCTCAACAGTCCAACGAAATAATTTTCACCCAGAAACTGAAACAGGATATGCAGCGTTGGTTCTTAAAATATGATGTGAAAAAGTATTTTTAAACATTTGAAGATCTTTCGCTGTGGTCGCGACAGAACGTGAAAGTATTCATTTGTGGGCTGATACGCAACCAACATCACTGACGAAAATATCAATGAAATAAATCAATCGCTCCACAGGAGCGCTTCAAATTTCAATTTACTACGCTGGTGCCTGGCTTTCGCACAAAATATTAATCGACAACGAAATGAATAAAGTTTTATACCTTGACGTTTGAAAATCGAGAGAAATTTAAATATGAAGCAGACGAGACGCGACAGAATAAATATAAATGGTTGTCACTGCTGTTCTAGCGTCAACATGACTCAAGGCCCTCCCAGCGATTTTTCCTGTTTACCAAAAATATTACCAGAAAATAATACAAAAATATTCATTTTAAATTAAAAAAATGTAAAATATTCAATACAATATTTCAAAAAATAAAAACTTACCCAACCGCCGTTCTCTCTAATCCATGTGAGAAGATTGTTGGCAATGAAATCCGGAATCCAGTCACTAACAAGCTGAACCATTTCAATGTGTCCAGTCTCAACGAAATGATGTGCGACCACACCGCCGAAAGTGAAAAGGGCCACAATTCTACCCCAATTCACATTCCCTGTTTGGAAAATCTCTTTTGCCACACTGTTAAATGTCAAATGTGCTGTTGATGGCGTAAATACCAGTTTTGTGCAAGCAGTTTCAAACAAGTCCGGATATTCTGCCTCCATGTGTGTGGCGAGGCCTCGTAGTTTGGCCGCCATGGTCGTTGGTGTACTTGGAATAAGAAATTCACGAGGCAATCCCTGAAGTTTGCTTTGCTCAAACTTACTCCTCAATCTGTAAGAAACATAGTCCAAACTGAGGGCATACGCTTCGTCGATTATATCTTTCTCGCTAGCAGAAAAAGCCGAAGTATCGAAGGTCGGCGACAAACGATTGCAAGAGATGGCAGCTGTTGCTCCGGCCATTATTCTTTTACTCGACTTTTTTTCGACCAACTACGCCGTAGGAGTTCGTTGTCAACTTTCAATTTCTTTTTCAGTTTTTCTTCGTTGTTTTCCTTTGATGTTAGCAGCGAAGCTTGGCATACAAAGCAGCAGCTTGAAAGAAGATGTTGTTCTGAAAGAAAAAGGCGAAGAATGAGATTTGATGACGGAAAATTACTTCCCTCATCTCCATTCTACCTACGCACTCGAGTAAACAGCCGAACGTACGTGCTCTACAACGTTCACCACAAAAACTTACCGTAAATGGATTTTGACTTAAAATTTCGTTCAACGATCGCACATGAGAGTGGCAATGAGT
Source organism: Umimayanthus kanabou (assembly GCA_025403525.1). Classification (NCBI taxonomy): domain Eukaryota; kingdom Metazoa; phylum Cnidaria; class Anthozoa; order Zoantharia; family Parazoanthidae; genus Umimayanthus; species Umimayanthus kanabou. Next base: position 7,845 of record JAOBYH010168424.1, read on the forward strand.
GTTTTCTTGAAGCAGAGAATAGAGCAAGCAGCTTCGGATATGGACAGAAGAAACACAAACTTTTCACAACAGCGGCCTAATTCACAGCTTTGCTAATGGCGAAGAAAAAGACGCAAAGAAAGCAGTGAAGAAGCCTTTGAGGTGCTTTGCCGCTCTTCAATTTGATTGGCTAGAAGAACAATTGACTGTCAACAAAAGACGCAAGTGGTTCTGGTATTGACAGGTGAATGGGTTGTCTCACTTTCATCTGTTGCTCGATGACATCATCCGAATATTTAGATTGTTGCATTGAGGGGACTGTTTGGCGCGACGGCAATCAAATTTTATTCCGTTTTGCTGTGAATTATCTCGAATAATAAGGAGCCCAAGATTAAGGAGCGGAAAATATGTTTGACAAATATCGTGCTTTATATTTTCATATGCATGTAAGAAACCATTTCTTTTCTTTTGTTAATGAAATTTTGTCACTCAGTGAAACGAATTTCAATTTATATTTCGCTTTCAATTCTCAGGCGAATTTCGTTTTTAAAACATTTTGAAAACATTTTGAAAACAACAGTGAATTAATTTGGGTCAATGTTTGCTTAAACTTTTTGACCATAAGTAAGTTTTGGATAGATGAAAATGGAGATAAAACAACACGACAAAACCACCTTATATGAATTTTTTATAGCGAACGGTGAAGTCCCAACGTGGATGCAGCGTGTTTGTTTTGAAATTGATCGTTGCCTCTCCGTGTGCACGTGGACTGTTGCCCCCATAAATAGCGAGATTCTGATTGGTTTGATAAGAAAGAGAAACGCTGAAACACACGACCAATTGTTCCATAAACAAAAGATCATTAATCCGGTAAACAATGGATTTTCCCTCCACCAATCAATAATCGAGAAAACAATCAATAGAAGTGCGCGGACATGCCGTGGCCTTGGCTTAACCTCAAAAATATACCAGATATAATACGCAGTAATTTTCGCGGGAACTCGCTCACTTTTTTTTGTTCGTGAGAAGAACTACTTGTGAGTGTGAATATCTCACATAGTCGCAGACGTATCATGAACGTTTCTCATCCGTAGAAAGGAATTTTCATTTCATCGACCAGGGACCCCGGTATGTATCGGTAGATGGCTTTATATCTTCAGAAAAAGTGTGGAAACTTATAAATAACTCTAGTCAGGATCCAGAAGAAAATGGCGCAACAAGTTGTTGTTGTCGATCAGAAGTTCTGATGTAACGTAATTCTGATTATTGTATATATTTACCGTTGAAAATTCGCCAATTGTGCACAAAGCGTTGGTTAGCCCTTGTAAGTGATCTGTTTCTCGTATATATTTAATCTTTTATTGAAGAACTTTTGCCTTGGCCTTCGAAATGAAAAATTAAGATTTCTCCGAACGATAGTTGGCATTTATAATGACGAGAATGTTTTAAAAGGCCAACACGTATGTGCTACAGTCGTATTACCGAATAGAGCACTGGCCAGATGCTGTCAGAAAGAAACTAATTGTGCGCATTTGTTTTTGTTGTGCTGCAGGAGTGAAACCGGGCGACATTGGCGTATATTCTCAGGAAACGAGAACAAACATATATCCAACTGAATCTTGAATTATCAAGTAAAACTGGCGCTCTTATTTATAGCCGTAATGGTGAACTTTTATCAGAATTGCGGCGGCAAGCCGTTACCTTCTGGGCCGACAAGGCGCCGCAATACTTACAGTGCACAGCTTAGTCCTGAGGCCAAAGAGGTTTGCGTTGAAGTTGGGAGAATTTTGGCCGCTGTTGGCGATGAACTAAATCAACTCCCGAAACAGACTACAGATCAAGTTTATTCTGTGGATACAAGGACAGTTGTTGCGGCGAGTTTAAAGCTAAAAGCCACCCATTGAACTGAAAAAGGAAAATGGAATTGGAAACAGATTGTTACAGACTGCTATCATGAACTTTGTACATATTGTATATAGAGTTGCTATTTTCTATGAAAACAATGATGCCTTCGCCTTCAAAGAACGGTTCTAGAGTTAGAAAGATTTGTATATAATATATCGGATAGCCGTTGCGTCGGTATAATTTGCCCCACAAAGAGACGAAGTTATGTGGAAAATAGACCGACTTGTTATATTTATGGAAAGGGGGCAATTTTAAAGATTTATTCAAAACATCGCATGTAAATATGTCAGTTCAAAAACAGAAAACCATGAATAAAACAGCTGATTTTTGAGCAATTATTTTGGTCTCTTGGTTGCCATAGCATCCATTGTTCTCGTGAAAAGGCCAATCGACTTTGACCTGGTCGGAAGTTCTAGCACATGAAACCCTTGGCCTTCCAGAAACAATGCTTCGTTGTGCTATCCTTAAAGAGTTTTTGTTTGACCGGAAGAAGAGAAAATGAAATACGTTTCACGTTCTTTTAGAAAAGCATACATGTATATCAGTTAAATAGTAGAACTTTCAAACATTTATTTTAAACTTGACAATTTCTTGAGCTTTCAAGCGCCACTTCCATTATAAACAAAGAAACATTGTTTTAGAAAACATGGTGATGATTTCAAGGGGTATTTTATATGTTTACATCAATGACTGTTTTAATACTAAAATTGTTATTCGAAATGAATATTGCTTGCGTCGGCTGTTTTCTTCGGCCGTTCAGATTGATTGGGGGGGGGGGGGGGCTGGGTTTATTTAAAATTTGCCAATTCGTACAAAATTCATGACCTGTC
>JAOBYH010168535.1:0-10557 GCA_025403525.1 Umimayanthus kanabou
GGTTTTCTGTTCTTTTCGCGGTACTGTAAATGTACTAGGTTTTGTGTTGATGTTCCTTTTTTTACAGTAAATGTATAGTTTTTTGTGGGTTTTTTTGTGTGCCTATCAGAACAAATTTATTAGATTTGGTTTGGCAGTTTTACTTCTGGTTTCATTAAAACGTAATAGTACCAGAATTGCGCGTGTGGGTTTCCCCCATTTTTGCTTAGGATATATGAAACGAACGAATAATAGTTTGTCGGGTTTTTCTCTTTTTGGAATTTCCCGTAATTTTTTTTTCGAATTTGAGAAAAAAAAGCTCAACGAACTTTTATTCGTACAAAATTCGTTAGGGAATTGATAATTAATAAATATCTTCCAATGCAACGACTACTGAAAGTTGTGTACAATCTTTTTTAAGTCATCCGGTCCTTGTTGTTTCCGTCACCTTCGTGGTGCTCGTGGCCATGAACTCGATGGGGCTGTTCATGTACCTGGTGTCTCTTGGCTTTTGGCTTTCAAATTGGTCAGTTTGTAGTATTTCCATTCTTCTACATGTTGCAAACAAATGGACGCTTGTTCAAAAGCGACGATTTTTCTATTCACCGTTCCATCGGTAAACAAAGCGTAAAACATTCTTTCTCCATTTGCCGTTTTTTTGTTTTGCTGGACTTCGATTTAGTGTATTTTCACTTTTGTAGATTGAACGAATCCTTCGTCAACGATATCCTGAAGTTTCGATTGTTTGTTACTAGCCATGGTTTGAGTCTAGATTATATAGTCTTCCGTTTTGGTCCGTTTTATGTGAATTTGTTGCACCATTGCATTGAAATTGTTAGATGACCATGTGGTCATCCCTTTTAATATTTCTAAAATTTTTAGTTAGACTGACGTCATTTACGATTATGCAACAGTGATAAGTGTGTTTATTTTGCGAGTTTTGTACATTTTACACTATTATATTTTTGTTTTACTTAACTTACCACATTCGCAGTCGTTTTCACGTTTCCTGAGTATTTTAAAGTTTCTTTGGACAAATCAACGATATAACGCCGTTTTTACTTTTTTCGAGGTTGATGAACAAACGTTTTCCACTGATTTTAATTGTTCAGTGGTATGTTGAATTTTTTTATTTGTCACTATTTTCTTACAATAAAAATAAATTTTTCTGTCGCGTTTTAAATAAATGCTTATGAAGCATTTTCAAATTTGATAACCACCTGGGCCCGGTTGTTCGAAAGTGGGTTAGAGTGGAGTTATCCCCCGATTGGGTTTACTTCCTTAAAGATTGATTTGGGCTGTCATTTCTGGTTTACGTATTTGGGTTTCCTTGGAGTGTACTTCAGAAATATTTTAGGAAGACAGGGCGTGTTTCTTGATGAAGGATTGAAGTTAAAGTTTCGCCTAACCCTGGGTTAAATTTAACCCACTTTCGAACAAACGGGCCCTGGGGAACTGGAAACCAGAGATAAAAAACAACAACCCCAAAAATAGAAAAAAGTCAGCAATGCTTCATACACCTCTGGTGTAATTTTTTAATTATGGGTTGATACGTGTAGCTAGAAGCAGAAACTTTAACGTTTTCAAGCGCTAAGGTTAAGAATATATCTGGAAATTGTTCTTACCTCCAAATTTGTCAGGTCAATCACCATTACCTAGGATGAAAGAATTGCCAATTATATTTACTGAGCGAAAAATAATAAAATGTACTTAAAAACGTGTAATAATTATAATAGCACAAGTTGGAACCAGATCGTGAAGGATGCCAAAATAACTTCTACTTTGGGAAATAATTAATAAATTGGAATTCAAATTTCATTGTTAATAAGCTATAGAGTGAGTGAGTTGTAGGCGGTGCCCTCTTTATTGTTCATGATTGTCAATATGCTTGGAATGTTTATTATTTGTTCAAGAAACCATTGCAAGGTTATTAGTAATGAGCTGGCTAGAAACCTTCATGTATCAGTACACTACAAGTACACAGGGTGCAAAGTAAGGATTTGGTCTGGCCTACGAATTTTTATTTTGCTCTGTGAGATAAGAATGTTTCCATACAAATTCTTATTTGAAATCTGTACGCTGCTTAGTTTTTGGTCTACAAAACAGAAGTTTTGTCCCACTTTTTGTCATTTCTAGGCCCTTAATAAATTCACACCCTGGTACAAGCAAAGACTGACACAGTCTGTAGAAACTGTTTGATTGATGTTCACTCTTACCTTCCCTTTGGAATTTCCTGTGTAAACATATTCCCCTCTCCTATCAAATGAGGCCACCATGTTCTGTTCAGACTAAAATGAGACAATTCACCTCCATAGCAGTCCACTTTTACTTGGAACTTTCAAAACTACATGTGAGCCTTGTGCTTTCTTGAAATGTAAATCGTATAACTGTACATGTATACAGTTTACCCTTTTATCCCCAGACACAACATATGATAGGTTATTAGTACATTCTCCAAAACTGTATCCCATACTTTCCTTGAAACAGGTTAGGATAATTTTATTCAAGTTTATTTTTTGATCAATTTCTTTATTCACAACCAGACTTAACTCTGTTTAGAACATAACTGGCAATCCTTCACACGCTTTTTGTATGGTGTGAGTGTGCATCTAAATCTCGATAGATGTGCTTGCATTCAACCAATAAGAATGCTCAGAACGGTTAAATTAGGAGAATTCTGTACCTTATCAAAAATTATGTGTGTTTTTTCTTATAAATACTGAATAAAGTGGCAGTGACAATGTTCTAAAAGAAATGGTCCATGCTCTAGCTGTGTGTCTATTGAGTTATGGATGCACTTGGGAAGTTGGGAGAGCCGACTTGAGAAGCTAGAGTTCTAAGCACTTGGCTTCACCTTGCACCACTCAAATGCTTCTCTCGTGCTCTCCCAACTCCCTGCGTGCATCCATAACTCTATAGATCAAGATCTATGCTTGCTAAGTGTGGACCATTTCTTAAATGGGCAATGTAATTAGAAGATCTACAGATATTAATATTAAACAGGTGTCAATGTTCATATTAATAAATTTTACAATCATGCAAGCTAAAGAAACAAAATTAGTAGTAACACTCAACATTATACTGTAATTCTTTGTCTTTTTTATTCTTTTAGAAAAAAGTTTTGTCTTAAATCTTTCATGCACATGCTTCAGTCCATGTTTACAAGTGTACATGATTGTAGACATTCATTATTTACAAGTATTTCACAAATTGATAAAAACAAAATTACAGCCTGGCCAATTATTGTCAGTAAAACAACACAAAATTGCAAACATTTTTTTAATTGTTTGAAATTTCAGTATGGCAGCTTTTCCTTCCACTATTTTATCAAAATATTAAATTCTTTTTGCAAAATAGAGACAGTCATAATTACATATTAATTATACATGTAGATCACAATGGCTTTGAAAGTATCAACTGCTTGGATTATAGGCCAGAACTCACCTCTCCCTCTGATGGCAACACCCGGTGACTACCCTCCAACTCTACTAACACAGGGACTTGTTTCATGGGACAGACCAGCAGCAGCTTGCTGAGAATAATGAACAACACCAGGCAAGCACTTGAGAATAACTGTAAAGATGGACTTTCTTCGGGAATAAATATGGCTTTCCTGAAATACTTGTAAATGCTGTATAGGTGCAGTTGTCACAAATATTAAAAGATTCTTTACCTCCGTTGTTGCTTCTGCGTCTCTTCTTGTACATGCTGGGGCCATTAGAGGAGATTTAGATGTGATTTCTATTTCAAGTTCCCCCCAAATTTAAGAAAAGGAATTTTGGCAGGATACTGTATTTTTCTAAATAACCTCTAACTTGGTGACATTGGTATTTCAAAGAATCTGATTGGGTCACTATCTCTAAGCTACAGTTTCAGTTTCAGTTTATTTATTTAGCCAAATAATTAGTACATTGATGATGAAATACATAATAAGAGTGGCGAGGGAGACCATAGAAACCACAAGGCTTATACGAGATGGTCCCCCTTTAGTACTTTTAGTTATTATTAGTAGATATACATGCAAACATGTAATGGACAATGTCAACCTCTGGGTAGGTGAATGATTTGACGAGTGAAACAATGGCTGGTGTAAACTCCCATTTTGTGGTAGTGACAGAGGAGGAATTAATCAAATAAATGCTTACTTTTCTTGAGTGTGATGTGTTGTGTTGAGTTTGTATAATTTTATGCTAAATAATATAATTATTCTCTTCAATCTCAGCGAATAGTGGCTTTTAGAATATTCACCCCCAAGCTTCACATGTTGACAAGTGAAAATTATGCCACTATTCACCTCAATTTCAAAGAATTAAATAGCCCCAGAATGGGTAAAAGAGACGCAGGAAGCAACAATTAAGCCGCTGCAGCTAAATGTTATACTTTATTTTTTGTCTACATTGTAAATATCTCTACTTAAATATTTATATTTAATCAATGTACATTAACTTTGTATTATTTTCATTCCATAAATAAATTTTTTTTAAAAAAACAATTAACTAAAGGTAAAAGAGATTTTGTTTCTGCCATTTGCACCAAGTATTGACCAATTCAGGAAATTTAAATTTATTCCTATTTAATCTCTATCTGCCAAAATATGAACTGCCCTTTTGGACTGACTATAGGACTTCCACTGCGGACTCTTGGTTGAGTGCAGGTAATCAATCATTAACTGTGAGCGAGATTTGTATGGGAAATATAAAACTGAGGCCTAATGCTGCAATTGACTGAGTGATAGCGAGGTCAATGTGTCAAGGCTGAAGTCTGATACTCCCATAGAAACCAAATGTTTCAAGGTTAATAATTATTTTATTATATGGCATATTTTCCAAAAACAACAACACTGTGCAAGTAGAAGTTCTTTACTTTACTTCGCACATCCAGTTCTGCACGTGTTTAGGTCAGTATCAATCTGTAACACCCGTGTGAAAATGGATGCATAACTATTTTACCCTTTTTTTCTGATCTTGCCCAAGGGCATTACAGGAAATCCAGACTGCTCAAGAACCAATCAGAATGCATGAAGTATCTTTGCCATGTGATAAATACCAATATCGCTCTGCCAGCCTAAAAGTGAACTTTTAGCTTGGAAAGCCTGTGGTATCACGCATTATTTTATATATTTAATTGAGAAATACCAATGAATGAATGAATGTACAACAAGTGTTCTTACTTGTTTCTGGGATGAAACTGGACTTTAGTAATCTGTGATTGAAACCTGTACTTCTGATCACACTCTCCGCTCAGGACGTCCCACACAGAGACTGTCCAGTCAGTTGAGCCACTCAGAAGCTTTCTACCATTTCGACTCCAGCTAAGGGGTGAACAAATAGCAAATTGTCAGTTTATGCCAAAATGGAAATAATAATTTACTTGATTGTGTGAAGACCTTCCAGACCTGTCTTTTTTCAAAGTACATATTGTATATGTCTATAGTTAGCAGCCAGGGAAAATGGATGTATATTTATTTCTCTTTTTTTCTAATCAAAAGCATATTAGTTTCAAATATACTGGACAACCAACTAGATCAGCTTCCATCCAGTTACTTCGGGTGCCTAACCACTATATTCTGTCAATTTTAGTCATTGGTATTGTTTTGTACATGCACAGAGTAGTGGAAATAAAATAATTTGAATGATGTACAGGGGTGCATATAAGTACTCTGCAAATATATTTCGCAAAACACTTTCTCCAACTTACTCTTACTAATACAATCAACTCAGCTCAGTGTGCACATAAATGAGCACCAGCTTCTATTGAGGGCTAACCTATGATTTATTAGCCAAGTGTAATGTCATTGGGGGTGTCACAGACTCGTCCACATAACACTACAGAAACCAGACATATAAGCTGCATGTATATGTACCATTACAAGGCAAAATAGAATGGAAGAACAGATGGTGAATTATGTCTGTTACCTTACAGAGGTCACAGGATGGACGTGAGCACTGATAATCTTAGCAATACCACGAGTGAGGAAATCCCACACAACAATTCTTCCATCATTGCAACCCACAGCAAGCAGCGATCCTCGTCGGTTGAAGGCAGCTGTCACAGCAACACTAACTGAATCCAAAGCCCCATCATATTCCTTGATGAAGAAAAGTACAGTGAATTGTTTATCAAAACAAGTACATTGTTTCAGCTCTATTCCATCAACCTAAGGACGAATCAACTTCAAAGTTCACTCTGTGAGCCTACATTGTATGCACATGGGCAGTTAATCAGCATGTATCTTCTTCTTACATTATCCACAAAAAACAGTTTTTATTTGGTTATGAGAATAACTTTTAGTAGTTGATCATGTGTGACACAGAAAATGACCTGTTTATAAGGAAACAATAGAGACAGTTTAGGAAAATTAAGCAATATGTCATATGGCTCTTGTTTAAAAAATGACATCCAACGCTCCGATGATGTGGGTACAAGTGGTAACAATACTCATAATCGATCGATCAATGTGACTTGAAGATATTGTCTTTACTTGGCAAATGCACATTTTACCAGTACATCACTACATGTAGTTACATCTTCTAAGTCTTATGATATTGGTCAATCGTTCAATGCAGCATCCTTCAGACTTTATTTAAAGATACAATGTACTCAGCGTGGACGCACACATGTATATACACACAGAGAGAGATACTACGTGCAGTTGTCTACATGTAGTAGTAACTGTAAGTGGACACACATGGTTTATAATATTTATAGAAGGTTTCGCTCACCTCAGGGAAACTTTGACCAAATGTTTCTGCAAGATCAAAAGTACTGTTTAGCAAACATATCAAGTTTAACACGATGCTTGGTCTACGACAAGATATACTCACGCAAAAGCTCCAAATTCATCTCGTTCTGAAATTCAAAAGATGAAAGAAAAGCTGTCAGTGGCCAATGTTATGTTATTTGTGTCAGCGGATAAGCGTGAAAGCTCATGAGCGCGCATACTTGGCGCATATTGCGAGCCCGCAAACGTACACCGACATTTATTTTTTTGGAAAGAAAACAGTCAACATGGACGACCATGAATAGGGTTTTTCTTCAATTTGACGTCTCCGAAATCTCTTGAGGGTTAAATGGGTAGACGGAAACAAGTAAGTGTAAACAGTTTATTGATTTCAGTGTAAAATTTTTAAAATATCTAATATTCAGGGACCGCGCAGCATTCTGCTAGTGCTAGCTGGTGCGTAGCACGAGCCGGGAGCCGGGGTCCGGGGGCATGCTCCCCCGAAAATTTTGAAATTAAGAGTCTCTGAAATTGCTTCCAATTTTGTCAATCATCGGAAAAAGGCACTCAATTTTTCCCGTTTCTTTTTAGTTTTTGCACAAAATAAATATGATGTTGAGTAAAAGTTGTTCGGATCTTCGAAAGTTCCCTTCTACCCTTCAGGCGTTAATACAGCCTTGCGAATGTAACTATATCATTCAACAAATACAGCTTTTGTAAAGTTTTATTTGGCATTAATCTTAAGCTGTAATGCATGTTGATCTAAAAAGATGCTCCTCGTTTTTAAGATTTTAAAAATCATCATCACGTTCAAATCATAGGCAGGGCATTCGTAAGTAACAGAATAGAAAAATAAACTCAAAGTCAAAGTCGTAACTGAGTTAATGCAAAGTGAATCAACTTGACAACTAATTTGTCGACAACTTTATGCAGTTTATGCTGGTTCTAAAGAAACAACAGTGAATTCATTTTGTAACATAATGGAGATTTTGCTCCGTAAATGTGCCAAGATTTCGTTTTCTGTTGTCCTTCCTCGATGCAAATTCATTTGCTACGTCTGCCAGTCGCACTTTTGTGGGTGTTCATAATCGATACATGGTTAAATCTCTTCTGTGAAATCTTTGCTCGAAGCCACGTCTTAATTCTTCGTGCAGTGGCTGAATGATCTTTCACCTGTCGCGCTGGTTGCCGGATTGACCAATAAAAGCTTACAAATGACGATGACTTCACTGATCATTTGCTTTTTGACAGCTTTTAAAATATCAATGTAATGTTCAATCAAGCTTTTCTCCTTTCATGAGTACTTTGAGGACTTCCTACTGCAGCAAAAGATATTCTTTCTTTAATATCCGGTAGTGCTAAACTCTTAGTCTTACCAGTTACGTTCTTTTTATCTGAAATTGATAACAGTGTAACATGCTTTTTCTCTTATCATACTTTTTATTAAAAATACAATATTTTCGGAATTTTTTGGAAAAATTATTGGGGCGGCTAAAGCCCTCTAGCTACCCCCGCTGTGCGGTCCCTGATATTGCGAACGCTGCATGCACGCTTGAATGTGTTATCAATTATATTCAATATCATGCGTCACGTCACGAAGTTGTTTTGCTGCAATGCCGGCCTCTTGCCATTTTACGATTTATTTCAGAAAACACCTTGTAAAGCTGTAGATAGTGTGAAGAAAAGGAAGTTTCCAGAATTGAACGGACCTGAAGTGGAATGGAGCAAGGAAGAGAAAGAGCGACTGCTGCAGGCTTTGCATGAGTAAGTAATGCACATCTATCAATGTTTTTGCCCTGGGTGCGTGGGAGGGGGGGGGGGGGGTGGGAGGCATTCCCAGAGGAATTGACATTGAAGCTTGCTCCCTGGGTGAGGACGTTGACAGTATAAAACCTTTGTAAATCACTAAATGCATCTGTTATAGAGGTTTGTGTGCAATTTCAGGGGAATTTGACGTCTAATGAAGAACTTACCCTGGCCTGGGGTCCTACCTCCACCCTGGGGCAAAGCATTGATGTAGATTGTAGGTGCATAATGTGCAAATTACATGTAAATCGAAACACAAACATCCCCCCTTTCCCAGCTACCCCTGGGCGTTTGACTTTGTTGAAAAGTATTCTATAAACTGAGTTTATACTTGATGGTTAAACCATATCCCAGACATCTTAGGTTGTCTGAGTGGTCTTACATGTAGATGTCTAAATGAACAGAGTGAAGTGTAATTTGGTCAAAACTTGTACTCCTGAGCAATAGACCATTGCACAGTTTCCGTCGCCATCTTGAATATAGGGCAGTCGCGGCAAAAATTACAGCAAAATGTATGGGATATTGTTCAACTTTCAACGCTGATAACTCCACAATTATACATCGGATTTTGACCAAAAGAATGTCTTTTAAAAGGTATTGACATGGAAAGTTTATAACCAAAATAGAAAGAACAGGTTAAGGCTGAAACGTTCGTAATCAAAATTTCAAAACTCCATACAAACCCTTGAATCAAAACTTTAGCATTTGTATGGAGTTTTAAAATATTAACTACGAAGGCTGTAGACTTAAATTCTTCTTCTAGTTTTGAAGATATAATTTCCATATCATTACCTTTTTAAAGACATATTTTTCATTAAAATCCGATGTGTAATTGCAGAGTTATAAGGGTCGAAAGTTGAATAATTTTCCATACATTTGCTGTAATTTTTGCCACGACTGCCCCACATCCAATATGGCGACGGAAACTGTGTAATGATCTATTGTTGTCTTTTACATGTACCTCTCCCAATTTTGAGTAAACCAACAGCCCCCCCCCCCCTTTCCATTTCGAAGTACATGTAGTTGCATGAATTTCCCAGTTTAATGATAAAACTATAAAATAAGGTCTTTGAACCAAATATATATCAGAGTATGAATTAAGGATTTTGTCTGGCCTACAAATTTTCATTTTTGCTTTAGGGGATTTAAGAATGTTACTTTCCATATAAATCCTTATTTGAAAATTGTAGGCTACTTAGTTATTGGCCTACAAAACTGAAGTTTTGTCCTACTTTTCGTCATTTGTTGGCCCTTTATTCACAACCTGTATATATATATTAAATGTATCATGATTATCTCTTGTTAATGTTTCGTGCAGGGACAAGTGTCAAAACAACTGGACAGCAATAAGGAAGCATGTTGGTACTCGTCATCTAAAACAGGTAAAATCTTGCTTGACCTTTATGTACGATTTTTAAAAAAAACAAACTTGGGGCTGCCAACAATGAATTTTTGGAACAATTTAATATACAGTGTATGTTTTTTAGGTTAACTACCATACTTTATAAATTCAAGAAAAGTATGACATCTGTTTAGTGTCTTTCAACTAAATTTTGTTCATAGAGGTGCTATAGAACAACTTTATACTGTGTCTCGTAGGTGAAGCAATACACAGAACAGTTGAAAGCTGAACAGAGAGGTGAGATGTCAAAACTGAAATGGGGCTTTGAGGGAGGGGGGAGGGACTTGTTAAAATTTAAAAACTTAAAGAGGGGTTTTTAGAGAGGGATCTTAATAGAATGTTTAAATACTGTGTCTGCACAACTAGTAGTACTAAGAATGTTTATTGCAATTTATGAAAATATTATAATGAAGAACCCAAAAATATATAATTTTATAACATGTCTGTATATGACTGTACAGTAGGTAGTTCTCAAGCAAACTAAAGTTTGTTAAAGGAATGTATATTAGGCTAAATTGAAAATTCTTGGAGAGAAGGGGTTGGGATATTTTTTGGAACTAAACACAGTGTTCTAGCTAGGCCAAAACGACAGGGCGCAGCGCCCTGTCGTTTTTCTCAACGCCCTGTCGTTTTCGTTCAGCGCCCTGTC
>JAOBYH010168757.1:0-10554 GCA_025403525.1 Umimayanthus kanabou
AGGTATCCTACTGATGATCAGTTACTGATTTGCCTTTTATTTCAGCGACATCATAGTGGTCTGTACAGTTTCAATTATTACTAATAATTCACTACATGTATCAGAGTTAAAAATAGAAACTCTTTCATTTTAAAATAAATGCCATGCTTTTAAAGCAGTCCACTCAGTCGCAGATTTTCATTCATGTAGTTTCTGAATTGTGTCGATCCTGATACATGGGTCTCTTAAAATGCGATTGGATGCTCAAAGCTCTTGATACTCTGAGCAAACACTTCATACACATTTTTCCTAACGAATCAACTCAGTTATATACAACTAGGAGCTTAGCCATTAAGGCTCTTTTGAACTAGCAGTAAAATTTTAAAAATAATTTGATGGAGAAGACTGTGTGCCTAGAAGCCAGGGTCAAATGAAATGCCTGACTGATCCCTCCCCCTTCCCCCATCTCCACTTTGCGTGATTGTCAACTTTTTCACCCCCAAACAATACTGACAATACCGTCAGCTACGCAGGTTATCTTTTTATGCTTAATAGTGCTGAGCGGCAAAACCTTACTGGTTACCCCTTCACTTACGTGTTCATTTGCCGCAAATTACCATCTTAATTTCCCACGACCAGCTCCCATCTGGCCTTGTAGCTCAGTTGGTAGATCTAGAGAAACGTTAACGGTGATCTGTTCCGGAGGTCGTGGGTTCGAACCCCACCGAGGTCAGAGATTTTTTCTCTTTCTCCATGTGGGCCCATTTCCATTCTAGGGCTATCACTCAGATGGTATGATTTGGGATATTTATACAGCACTTCAACTTACCGCATTTAAAAATCACTTTATATCTTTTTCATGGTTTGATTAGTACTGATTAAGACACGATCATTTTTTGTTATGTACACAGGATGGACCAGTCATGCTCTTTCTTAGCAGAACCTGGCACGGTAAGATACATAGTATCTTTTGTTAGATCTGTCTGATCAGGTTTTAAGTTGAAAATTTTAATTCATTTTTAAAAAGGTTGTGGTTCGTTTGTATCATCAGATTTTCTTTTTATTTCTTCATAAATTTAAATATTTTACATTTATATGTATTGGTGGAGTTTTAAGAGGAGTAAACTTAATCCATAAAAATCCAAGTAAGAAATACTTTTATATAAAACACGTAGAATTTCAAAAGTATAACGACTCGGACCGATAGTAACGACCCATCAAAAGTAACATCAATTTTCAGAGGCTGCTAAAGGAAACTTGAAAGTAACGACCTTCCGAAAGTAACGACCCCCTCTTAAATATATACGAAAACACTCCTGGATGCATTCTTATCACTGAACGACAGTCGTTACTTTCAGGATTCCACGGTAGATTTAAGTCTACCAACCCTTTCGAAAGAATAAGCAACTCTGCAAGCATAATTTTTGAGCATAAGATCAGAGCAGAATTACTCATTTGAGCATAGAAAAAGAACTGCAGTGAACCGACAATGAATATAAATGAAAAGACTTTAGCATTGTGTTTTTGTCCATTTTTATGTTCTCGCAACCATTAAAACTGCATCAGAAACCTGTGTTTGACATGACCACTTCTTATCGTAGTTTATTTGGTTTTTAGGAGAGCCAGCTATAAAAAAGTAACATTTAGCACTGAAAACCAAACTTATCCAGTTGAACAAGGAGCTTGTAGAATCATAAAAGCTAAGTAGAATGCGAGCATAGTAAATAATTTTTATGAGTAAAAGCCATTTTGTGCTTGAATGTAATCTGTACTTATAAACCTGTCCTCGAACAAGTCTGTTTACGTCCAATCCTCGGAGCCCAGGATGGTCCGTTGGACAAAAGAAGTGCAGTACGAGCGAAAAAGCAATGAAGAATTTTATCCAGTCCGACTGACCGCCCCTGTGGCATCTCAAAGGTCAAAGTGACAAATGAAGTTTAGAAAAAGGGAAGCTAAAATATAGATATCGAGTTGGCCTAAAGTTGAGTTGGTTAGTGTTTGTGGCAACACATGCGGTGATTTGAACGGCATTTGGTTAACTCCAAGGTTTCTTTTGTTCTGTAGGCCAAACACATCGAGTTTAATCCAATCAGAGCACACGATGTCAAACTGCCTGATGGAGTGGCCTTTGTTGTTGGTAACTCTTTGGTGAGTATTAATGGTAACCACAGAGATATGTCTGTGGGCGTATCCCTATATGGCCTTCACTAACCCTATGTAACCCTATATAGAGATATTTAACAGATTTTAAACTTATATAATGCCGTTTCTCATAAAGCAATGGCGCATTACAGCCAATAATATACATTCTATAAAGTAGATAAATAAAAAAAAAGAGATTAAGATCGCCAAAACTTAATAGCAGTGGTGCTTTCTTGCCATCCGATGGCAGGTTTTTAGAAATAAAGAACGGTGGACGGGGGTGTATTTTATTTTGTGTCCGCTAATAACGCTTCTTTAAATACTTATTCTAAAATGTTTAAAATGTAATATCTCTTTTAGTGTTGAACATACATGTATTTCAATACAACTCGTCCATTATATATCCAAATTTTAAAAAACAACTTAATGTTATTATTATTATTATTATTATTATTATTATTGTTATTATACTTATTATTCCTTTCATCGCCATCTTCATCATTATTACTTACTAGTGAATTAACCCCAGCTAAGCTTTTGTTATTGAGACATACAGGCCCAAGGCTGAAGAAGTGTCTGAGAAGTGAAAATTGTATCGCAAAAATCCCAAAAACAAAACAATTTTAATCCTTATCAGCAGTTACAGATATTGGCCCTGTTTTAACGAGAAATACTGGCCCTGCGAGCGTGCATCACGTGATCGATTCTGACCAATAGCATTGCGCATTTTCACTAAAATTTTGTGTTTTAAAAATTGCAACTATTAATATCATCTTTCCCATCATCTTTTTTGTAGTCGTCATGAATCATTATCATTATTATGATAATTATTATTATTAATATTAGTTATTTTTATTATTATTATTATTATTATTAATCTTTATGGTTATTAGTACTAGTCTAAGTTGTAGCTTAAGAGCTTAACGTGCTTCACTGAAACATAAACTATATATGTCAAAATGATTAATTCTTTGATAACTATGTGCAGGTTGAGATGACCAAGTCGCTGACAGCTGGCACACATTTCAACGTACGAGTTGTGGAGTGTCGACTGGCAGCGAAGGTGATGTTTGTCAACTGGTCAGCAATGTAGATTTATAGTACAGTAATTGAGAGTTATTTGCCTGTTGTTCTATCGTTATATTATTTGTGTAGGCAACTTAAACTTGAGGTTAATGTGTTTGGAGGTAAAAATATTGAAAGTCCTTGAATTCAGCACCTGAAAAAAAGTGTACGAACTTTGATCAATGAGTGTAGACATATAGATAGACAGACAATCAGGAAATGGGACAGACACTAAGGCAGACCAGGGATAGACAGATAGTAAAGTTTGGTGTGTAGCTAACGTTTCGAGTGTTTGCCCTTCGTCAGAGCAGACTGAGGGATTGTGGGAAAATCGCAGTGTAAATATAAATTTATGCGGATACAAAAGTCAGCTCGTGCCATTGGTTGGAATATGGGCATCTAATTGGCCAAAAAATACTTTTGAAACTATGTGAATGAAAACCCTTGATTGCGTGGGGAGCTAGGGTCCCGAGTCAGTAGTGCAGACGGATAGACAAGAGGACGCACAATTCTCGATGTGAGTTGATCAAAAGTCGGTTGAGTTAATCTTGACTTACACAGGGCCCCTCTGGACAACAGCCTCGTTGCTGAATGGGCCACCCTGTTTTATATACACAGGGCCCTTCTGGACAACAGCCTCGTTGCTGAATGGGCCACCCTGTTTTTAAACAAAGGCCACCATACAATACTAATTGAGATAGAAACGCCGAGATGGTGGTGGATGCCAAAACAGCCAGAGTTGGATCGGAAGGGGGAGCAGCTGAAACGTTAAGCTTTTCTACTAACCCTCCGTTCAACTCTAACACGCCATATGATGTATTGCTGAATTCTCCTAAACTGTCTCATTAGTTCCCTTGTAAACATGTTGGGAGAATTTTGTTTTTCATCTTAGATAAGTTGTTGTGTATGACAATTTGCTTTATTCTCATTACCAAAAAACTTATTTTGTGTGGATAATGTAAGGAGAACTTACATACTGATAAACTGGCTGGGGCTGAAAGGGTTAATGCCCTATATAAATGTCAACAGGTGTTAGCGAAGGCAAAGGAACTTAACTGGCAAAAAATCCGCCGACTTGAGGAAGTTCAGAGTGCACTTAAAGTTTCATTAGATGACATGTAAGTAGTGTAGTAAAGTGCTCTATTAATAATCTAAAATTTACAGCCATAAGCTGTTCATTACAATAGATTTTACAAATACAATTTCTGTAAAATAGTATATCTATAAAATACAATAATGCTAATAAGAAAATTATTAACACGTTGAACATCATAAAACTGTTCGAGTTGAACATAAAACTGTTTTTTGTTTTAAAAACGGTTTGTTTTGCAGAGAGGCACATTAAAAACGGTGGTTTGATCTTAGGGGTCGGGCACAGTTATCTTTGGAAAGAGACCGTGCAGCGGATGGTTTTGATTTGAAATAGTGTTGTTAAAAAGCCGCTCTGTTAATGTCTGGCGTCGGTCGTGCAAAGTTACCAAACCGGACGATTCCAGGGCACCCGCGTATGTTTCTTCGGGAAAGATAATGGGCAAAGCGCACTTTTGTAACCTTTCTAGATCGTCACTTTTAAAAGTACTTTGGCAAAGAGCTGTGGTAAGCTTGACAGGCGTATTCGGAAACTGGCCTGATACAGGTTTGGTAAAAGCAATTTTAAAATTCCTTGGTAGCGATCTTTCCCGTTTGAGTTGCTTTAGGCAATAAAGTCTAGATCTGTGAACGTTTCACTCTTGGCCACAAGATACATTAAGACGCAACAGTTTAGCATGCGACCTCAGCGAGTTTGCTGTTGATTGTTATTGTCTCAAAAGCTCGTTTGGCCCCAGCAGCTAATGCGTAGCTTCATTGAGTCGGAATCAGTATAAAAGTATGTTACAGTTCCGTGATTATATAACCAGGTACAACTTTGTTTGTACGCCGAATATGTGTCAAATTGTAACACACTAAGCTAAGCTGGGGGGAGAGGGTGGGGTGTTTTTGATTCTCCTTCATTTTCGTTTGCTGTTCGGTTGTTCTTTTGTTTTGTTTTATTTTATTTAATTTTATTTTATTTTACAGAGCCTTCGTTGTTGGCAGTTATAAAGTGATGTAGTTACCCTATATAAATATTTTTAGCTATTACTACTATAACTATGACCATTACTATGACTATGACTGGGACTATGCCTATGACTATGACTATGACTATGATTATGATTATGACTATGACTACAAACAACTACGACTATGACTATGACTATAATCATAGTCATAGTCATAGTCTGTATCTGTAACATACAGATACAGATTATGACTATGACTATGATTATGACTATGACTATGACTACAAACAACTACGACTATGACTATGACTACGACTACATATGGCTATGGCTATGACTATGTCTATGACTTTGACTATGACTATGACTTTGACTATGGCTATGTCTATGACTACGACTATGTCTATTACTGTGACTATGTCTATGACTGTGACTTTGACTATGACTATGACTATGACTATGAATTACATATCAAACACCAAGAACTTGAAACAAGAAATAATCGCACCGTTTTTCGACTGCATAAGAACGAAGCGGAGTTTTCTAAACTGTAGTTTGACACCCAGAGTTGTTTGTTTTCAGGGTGACGCTCGTGCAGTCCATTCCGCACAGGGAACCCTACACGAAGGAAGAACTCTGCAAGTTCTTTGGTCTAAGCGTGAGTTTTACTGGCAGACTATTTTCCAGCTAGTTTGTACTGAGTTCGTAGCTACCCCGAAGGCGCTTGTTAGTTTTAGCAATCAGTTAGGCGACCAAGAAATCTCTAAACGTTAGGTTTATACAATATTTGCACGACATGGAAATGCAGCAAAAGTACGAACTGGCCATCGTCGAGCAAAATTTTACAACGTGAAAATGCTCACTGATTTTGAGTTTTGTAGAGAACGTTAACGTCACCAAACAAGCTGCCTTGTCGCAACCTGAGTTTGCAATTTGTTCCACCATAGTTTTATTCGTTGGTCTTGACCCTGCACAAAACACAAAAGTTCTTGAAACGCGTATGAACAATTAATCAGTAAAAACATTTGGGTAGCACTTAAAACAAACCAATGTGCATTCAACATAAAACAAAGCAGCTTTGTACATTCTTTTTGAAGTTTCTTGGGATTCACTTGTAACCAATTACTTCTTTAAGCTCCAGTAAAGCTCTACTCTGAGAACACTAAACAAATTCCATTGGTTATTGAACAGTAACTGCAACTGATACTTTTTAACAATATGCTTTTCTTTTTTTAGGGTTAAGGTTTGCGTTATTTGTATTTGGGGTTTTTAACTCTTATGATTTATTTGGTGCAACATGGCACTGAAAAGCCCCTTACGGGGATCTGTTATTAGAAAGTTCTTAACTTCTTTTTATATACATAACTTGTCTTGAAGTTGTGCTTAATTTGGCCACCAACTTGCATCGATCTTCATCCTTCAATCTCGCAACACAACTTTGTCTGAGAAGCACACAAGTCTGCGTAAGTCGGTGCCCAAAGTTTGACGGTCAAAACTTGCAATGACTTGTATCGACCAACGGTTTGCACTTAAATAAACTTGTACTTAAAAGATAGGCACGTTTGTTGTGATGTTTTCCTTAGTATTTAAAAGAGTTGGCATTGTTTCTCTGTAGGAAGCAGATCTGGTTAAAGAGTGCATGAGTGAATCGACCGCAGCTGTGAACAGTTTCAAGTTGTACGACCGAGCGAAACACGTTTACTCCGAGGCGGGGAGAGTTCTCAGGTTCAAACAAGTGTGTAACGAAGGGACCGGAGATACATCAAAGGTAACCTTTAGTGTATACTCGTTATCATTTTGTTATCATCATCACCATCACCACCGCGCCATTATTGTCCTGTTATCATTGTCACATTCACCTGCATCACCAGGGCCCGGTTGTTCGAAAGGGAGTTAGCGCTAACCCAGGGTTAAATTTTTAATCCGCCATTGGATTTACCTCGTTGAAGATTGATTTTGGCTGTTATTTCAGGTTTACGTAATTGGGTTTCCTTGAAGTATACTTCAGTAATACTTTAGAAAGACTGGACGTGTTTCTCGATAAAGAAATCTTAGTTTAAAGTTTCGCCTTACTCTGGGTTAAATTAAACCCACATTCGGACAACCGGGCCCAGAAGTATCATGACGGCTGTCCTCATCACCTTCAGCCATCATCATCACCATCACCATCACTATTACTGAACTAAGAATGGGAAATTCCACATTAGGTTTTTGGAGACAGTGCGTTTATTAGAGATAATGCGCTTATGTATTGATGACAGTACGATTATTGGACTGGAGGGTTCATGCATGACTTCGTACTTGTGTCATAGACCTACCCTTTTTCACCCTCATGTGCTATCATCCCCAATATATGAGATGTATAAGGATACTGGAGGATTCATGCCTTCCTACTAGTGTAAAAGTACTACCCTCCTTCACCTTCATGTACCATCATCCACTATATATGCGATATATAAAGGACTAGAGGGTTCAACCTTCGTACTTCTGTCATATTACTACCCTCATTTACCCTCAGTACCATCATCCACTATATATGCGACATATAAGGAGACTGGAGGGTTCATGCCTTTGCACTTGTGTCAGTATTATCCTCATTCACGCTCATGTACTATCATCCACTATATATTAGAAATATAAAGAGACTGCAGGGTTCATGCATACCTGCATACTAGTTTAATTTCGCTAGTGTCATAGTACTACCCATATTCACTCTCATGTACCATCATTCACGATATATCAGATGTATGAGGAACCTCGACGATCTAATGAACGATAGTCATGAGAGCTGTACTACTGTCATAGCACTACCCTCATTCACACTCACTCACTCCTATGTACCATCAGCCACCATATACCAGATGTATAAGGTACCTGTAGGTTAATCCATTCCTTATGTTCCTGTA
This sequence comes from Umimayanthus kanabou, assembly GCA_025403525.1. Lineage (NCBI taxonomy): Eukaryota > Metazoa > Cnidaria > Anthozoa > Zoantharia > Parazoanthidae > Umimayanthus > Umimayanthus kanabou. The sequence goes on from JAOBYH010168757.1 coordinate 8,135, forward strand.
GATTCTCGGCGATCTAATGAATGAAAGTCACGAGAGCTGTAGCAAGTCGTACGAGTGCAGCTGTGATGAACTGGATAAGCTTGTGTCGATATGCAGGTACAAACAATGATTTCCAATGATTTCTGTATTTATTAGCAATTCTAATTTAACTGTAATGCAATGCTCCATTTCTTTATTTTATTTTTTTATGTAAACTGTACTTTATGTAATGTTTATGAAGGGCCTGGCGCTAGATTACACTTCTAGCTATAAGCGTGTCTTCTCAAAGTGACTGAAGTTATTCATTATCATCATCATCACCACCACCTTCATCATCATCAAAATCATGTTTTATAGGCTAGTACCTCTAAAGCTGTAAGAGGATTGAGGTAGAACACGATGTCTGTTTGGGTTTTTTGCTGTTTTGGAAATTTAACATGCCTTTGTATCTCAGCGCATCTAATTTCATTTCGCTTAATTTCACTTCACGATACATAATTGATTCCTTTCACAACCGTCACCCTATTGATATTCAACCCAAATTCTTTATTATACTCATAGTTTATGTGGTCAAAATTTATTTTGTTCACCTAACCAAGCCTGGCCTTCTTTTGCTCTGTTTGTTTTGTTTTCGTTTTTTTTTGTTTTTTGCTTTATTTTGTTTTGTTTTGCCTTGTTTTAAGTTATTTTACGTTACTTGCTTTGCTTCGCTTCCCTTTGGGTTCTTTCAGTTGTTTTTGTTTTTTTTTGCGTCCTTCTGGTTTTATTTGCTTTGCTTGGTTGTGTTGTGCTTTGCTTTGTTTTGTTTTGCTTTGCAAATTCTTTACTTTGATTTTTTTTGCTTTCTTTGTTTGCATTGCCTTCAGTTTCATTATTTTGCCCAGATTTGATTTTCTTCACTTCACTGTGCTTCGCTTCGTTTAGTTTTTTCGTTGGTTCGCCTTTTTTCCTTTTCCTTTCTTTTGCTTGCGTTGTGTTGCTTCGCCTCAATTTGATTTGGTTTAATTTTCTTTGCATACTTTTGTTTTGCTTAGTTTTATTTTGCTTTGCTTAGCTTTGCTTTGCTTAACTTTGCCTAGCTTTGCCTTGCCGTATATTGCTTTGTATGCTTTAGCACTGCCCATAAATACATTGTCTACTAGCACCCATTCGTTTTAAGCTAAAAAGTAAACTAAAGGGAAAAAATGTGTGATTTTTAGGAAAGCGGGTGCACTCGGCTCCAGGCTCACAGGAGCAGGGTGGGGAGGTTGCACAGTATCTCTGGTTCCCGCCAATAAAGTGGAAGCGTTTATGAAGCAAGTCCATGATGAGTATTACGCCCCAGACCCCAAGCGGTTGGCCAAAGTGTCCGAGAGCTTGTTTGCGACCGTGCCTGGCAGCGGAGCAGCGATATTAACTCTTACAAACTAACCAATCAGATACTAGCCCTCGCAAACTAACCAACAAGATACCAACATAGAGCTTAAAACTACTGATGACGTGATGGCGTCACGCATGTTGCGCATGACATCTGTCAGAGCTCCTAATCCATACAATGTCTGGTCGTACTAGTGTCAAACACGCTCTTATATTGGATCACTGTAATGTAGCTAAACCTTCTAGCGTAGCAAGGTAGCTATCATTATTGTTGATAAATGGTTTGTACTCCTCTTTGAAAACCCATTTCTCGCCATCACATCTGTCATAGTTCCTAAACACTACAATGTCCGGTCGAACTAGTGTCAAACACGCTCTTATATTCGATCACTGTAAAGTAGCTTAACCTTCTAGCGTAGCAAGGTAGCTATCATTATTGGTAATAAATGCTTTGTAAAACCCATTTCTCGCCATTTTCGAATTTTGCTGCACGTGCGCCCTCTTCTAGACCATTGGAGGTTTCCATAAGCCTGCGACATCACGCTTATGTGAACCTTTAGCCGGTTGGGGTTGCAAGAAACAGATGATTTAGATTTACAGAAGTTATTGCAAACTTAAAACCTTTACTTTCTTTACGCCAAAAGCGCACTGTACCAAGTAAGCGTGCCGCCCCCTCTCCCTACTCCAAGTCACAGGAACCCGCGAAAGCTCAAATCAGAGTTGGGTCAACCTTTCATTACTTGAGAAGCGCATTGTTTTGGGTACATAGACGCTTTATCTCCAATATACAAGCGCATATCTGCAATAAATGCAGTATCTCCAATATATAAGCGCATTAACTCAAATAAACGAAAAGTCTAAATTATATAAGTGCGTTATCTCGTCTACATGTCTAAGTGCATTATCTCATATAAACGTACTGTTTCTAACAACCAGTGCACTGTCTTCAGTGTGCAGTAAGTCTCTAACAAACCCACTGTTTTTATCCTTTTCCCCCGGTCCCCCTTTTGGATTTTTCCTAGTGCATTTTTACGGTTTGGTAAGTATTGCCTACCCTTTTGTATTTCGCCGTGGAATAAGTCGGG
>JAOBYH010168868.1:0-17703 GCA_025403525.1 Umimayanthus kanabou
TCTCGGAACTCCTACCCAGACCCTAGTGAGCGCCGCTCGGTTCCGCAAACACAGGGAAGGAACTCAACTTAGACTCCATACCTTCGTTTCGCTCGGCAGCAATCAAATGATAACGAGGGATATTAAGGATTTTAAAATTTTCAACCTTGTGTATTGCGTTTCTAGCGTTCTGGGCTGGGTTGTTCGAAAGTGGGTTAGCGCTATTTTTAACTCATGATTCGGTTTACCTTTTTAAAGATTGATTTGGGCGGTCATTTCGGGTTTACGTAATTTGGTTTCCTTAAAGTCTACCTCAATAATACTTTGGAAAAACCGGACGTGTTTCTAGATGAAGGAATTGTGTTTAAAATTTCCCCTAACCCTGGGTTAAATTTAACCCACTTTCGAACAACCGAGCCCTGATTGGTTCACTCAATCTCGGTTATCAGCTCGTATATCGAAAACTGATTGCGCCGAGTGTTGCTGAAAACTTAAGCACGAAGCTAAACCTCAAGGTATTTTGGCGATCCGAACGCGCACTGGAATAATTGTTAATCAATTCACGCGTGTTTTGACAACAATCTTACTAATATTCCGAGCCGTAATGCGAGGGAAAGTACAAAGAATTTTGACAAAACGCAAGTGAATTAATCCATTATATCACGAGTTATCATTTGATTAAACTTTAATACAACGAGGGACAGACTATGCACATATCTTTCTGAAACCGTTTCAGTTTTGGTACATTTGAAACTTCCGCGAACAACACGTGGCGAAGTTCGATACACTTCACTGAATTTAACATCCAAATATGGAATAATTCGTAAATTTTAGATTAACGATGAAACAACTGGGTAAAATTATGAGCTAATTTGCCCCTCGCTGTGTTAAGTCTGAATTTACTGCCGGCCGTTTCAGTCGCTCAACCGATTTCAATCACTCGGCAGAAGAGAGTATCACGTGATTCACACTACGTCCCGATCTCGCTGTAATTTCCCCATATAAAGTCCTAAGGAAGTGTTAGTAAATTATCGACTAGGGCATTTGTAGGACTTAGGGCCTGTTAATGTGGAGGCGGGTCAGTCGCTACTTCATTTCGAACAGTTCATCAAAAACGGCCACAGAAAATCGGCACAAGACACGGGTAAATCACACATTTAAGGTAGGCCAAGTTTACTTCAACAAAGATAGGACAGATAGCAGTTTACTACCACTTAAAGAGGATTGACGAATTCCTCATACGTTCTCTTATGAACTAATTGTCCCTTGTGTATTAGCTAACACCACGCACACAACGTCGGTCGTACAAGGAATCCATGATCCAAACTCGTAAAGTCGACTTATGGCTTGGGTAACCTGTATATAATTAAACAGTCCCTTAGGTGCATGACATAACCCAAGAAATATTCCCGAGCGGAAGTCAAGTCTTTCAGTACCCTTTCTGATAGCTCATTTTATATATTCAAGTTTAAGTTCAATTTTATTTGTGCCGGCTCGTTATGTGGATTACACTCATTTTTCCAAAAGAGAAAAAAAAAATCAACTCAAAATATTACCTGAGAAAAATCACATTTTCAATAGTTTGTGACAGACATTTTTACAATACAAATGGCCATCCATATATGGCTGCTCCCAAAGCTGTGGAATTGTCTTCCATATTGTACATTCGCAGAACATTTTCTATTGATACTTTTGAGAGAACCCTTGAGTCGCATTTCTATAAGATGGCTTATTTTTTAGATTCTTTAGCCCTGGGTGAACTTGAATTAACCACAGAGTTTATTTATATCGTATTTTCATTTGTTTCGATAAAACAATTGCACAATGATCTAATTTTTAATTATATTTAAGATTTTTAGTGATATTTCAGCGCTGAAATTTATGTACGTTGTATCACATCTAGGTAATAATTTTTTGTATTATTATTTTCTCTTTCTATGAGATTGTAATGCACAGCTGAAAACAGAGATGCTGAAATTTGCCCAATAAAAGCGTGAAATAAATTATTATCATTAAGTTAAGGTCAAAGTAAGAACTAGGCAGGCCAACGGCAAGGAATGCAGAAAGATGCTGATTGCAATAAAAAAAACCCGTTCACCTTTATTTGGCTAAAACATGAAATCTAGTATAACTGCACCAGCTATCACATCAAGTTATTTAACTCTAGTGTACACTAGCTGATTTTTTTTTTAAAGCCTGGTTTCCCTATAGTTGTATCTGTCGTTTCTGTCGTGTGAAACTAGCCCCCTGCAGCGCAAACACAACTCGATGCAACTCATACGACAGTTAAGTATCTTGGGTTTCCATATTGTTGTATTTGTCGTATCTGTTGCTTCTGCTGCCGTAACAGCGGCAGAACGAAGTGCATTCTGGGACACATTTTTGTTGTATCTGTCGTATGAGTCGCTTGCGGTGGTTTCCATTAACAAAATGCTGTCGTGTCACGCCCATTTCCTGTTGTATCTGTTGTAGGAGATAGAATCATTTCTATCTCAGACAACACGTTGTATCTGTCGTATTGGGCGGTTGTGTGTGAGGTTTCCATATGGTTGTATCTATCGTAAGAATTTTTTTGATAAGACAGAAACGACAGATACGACAGATACAACTATATGGAAACCAGGCTTAAAGTTAAAACTCTTCCGAGATTTGACGCAACAAAAATTGCATGAGAGGAACATAGAAAATTCGAAAACTTTATTGGCTATTGTTTTGTAGTGTCACGATTGGATGAAATCTTGTAGCACAAAAGTTTTATAACATTTTTATATCACAAACATACTGGGCCGCTTATTAAAACAAAGACTAAATCATAACCAGGGTTTTTGTTTTGTTCAAAATCAAAGGTGTTGCTAACAATAGATAGACCCCGGATAAAGTTTAGAAGTCGTTTTAAAAATCGGCCCGTTGTGTGCAGGTTGCTGTATTCTCAGTGTGAAAATCCAAACATTCTAATGTGGAGAAGCGAAATTCTGCAGAACAATAGAAGGTTGCCTAGTTTTGAAACGAATCGTTACTTAAAAGAAATTTTGGACTAGGTGTGTTCTGACGCTGTAGGTGTGAACAAGTAAAAACAGGAATTGTAATGTAAATGAGATGTTTTTATAAATATACCCTATTAGTGCAAGGAGGAATGAAACAAATAAAGCCAGGATTACATCCCAAACGACATCTGTGCCTCGACTAGTTGTTACTGACCGTTTCAGTCGCCCCGACGATTTTCAAACATTGGACAATGTTCATGTTGCACTGGGCACATGCTTTCTTTTTACAAGAACAACGAAGCTAAGCTTTAAAACAATGTAGCGTGTCAGTTTTAAAATTGTAACTCCTGTAAATGTCTTTTTATTGATATTATTTTAGCATCCTGTATAGTCGTAAGACTACAAGGATTAAAATATAAGTAAGTAAGTAAGTAAGATGTCGGGAAGACTTGTAGCCATAACAATGTTTGCGCATGTTCCTTTGTATGCACTTTGTGATTAACCTGTCAATCATTTTTCGCATGAAACAAACAATGTGCACTCAGGTACGTGTGTGCTCAAAGCTGGCTTCAACTGCATTTGAAGTGCACTTCGGTTTCTTTGTAAATCGTTATGATCCCACAGTGATGAAGGTCAGTTGCGCTTCAAATTGAAAGTAACCGGTAACAACTCTTGATCACACTTGAAGTTAAGTGTATATCAAGTGCATATCAAGTGCGGCTGTCAATAGGCCTAATGTCATTTCCCGGTGCAATTTCCTATATACTGGTATTTTGCTTTCACATCGATACACTCTTTTTATTATAAGAACGTTTGATTTTTGGACCGAGGCTGAATGTTCTTAAATATTTTGAGGATTTCAGCCTCAAATGTTCTTAAAATGTTCTTTAATATAACTGTTAGTATTGGGTGTACATTTGTTATTTCAGTCACTGAACTCGCACAAACCAATCGGAAGCACAATAACATTTTATTAGTTAGCCGCTTACCCTGGCTGGCAAGAAAGAAATATAATAATAAATAAAAAAGTTTTTTAAAACAAAGCTGTACATGCACAACACTAGCTATCGGCGAAGTTGCACTGATGAACAAAACTGATATTTCTATGATTTTGTGCAGTATCCAAAACAAAAGTTCTTCGCCTTTCTTCAGCCTCGGGCATGTTCTTAGCATGATCTTAAATTTTGGTCATTTTTCAGCCTCGTGTTCTTATAAAAAAGGTTCTTATAAAAAAAGATTATAACTTGCATTGACAAGCTTGGACTGCCGGTTTTGCGATTATTCGGTTTAGGACCAGTTATTATTTATGAGTATGACTGGGGATTGAGCTGACGAGAAATTGATTGGCTGGTGGTTTTTTAACCAGTCATTTGTACTGATAAAAGCCTCAAAACCAGGTTGGGTCAATGATTTTCGAGAAGTAAAAATGTATTCTCTTCAACCCCAACTCCGGCAGTAGGATGACCGGTCCCATACCAATCCGGATCAGAAAACAAATACGAGGTGCTATATTGTTCATTTTTTAAAACTGATATGTATATATTTACCCAACTTCTCAGCTGTTTATTCAATAACTGGATTATCTCATCTCAAAACATACGCAGGTCAACTTTTGGATTAACTACAGAACGCCCCAAACGTTGTTGAGATAACTGCGCACATATATTTATAGAACGAGGAGTGCGCAGTAATAAATTAGCAGATGCATGCTCAGGGTATTCGATAATTGACCCCGACTTTTTCTATCAGTTTCTTTGTTTTTAGAACAGACACAACGATTTGCTTTGTTTAGTCTTGTGTAAAGGTGTTGGTTACGGGGTTTTTTTCTGAGTATCCAAGTGCATCGTTCCTTTTATCAACTGCGTGGTAGCTCGTGGTTGTCCGATTTTTGCAAAATTTCCGCGCTAAATGCATGTACTGAAACAATATCTGAAACAATGACTCCGCCCGAACCTATGCCTAAATCATTGCGTAGAATTTAAATTTATAATAGACTAAATATAAATATCGACGCATTCCAGGGCGAAAGCGTTGAAGGATGCATAATTAGTACGATCCTGCAATACGAAAACATGTCGGAAAAAACACTTACTTCTAAAATTTATTCTGCTACGCAATGAAGCAAATTCAAGCTACAGTTTATAATTTTTTTACTTTCTAGACTTGTCAGATTACTTTGTATTGCTGCTTTGACTTTTTAAAGAAAAAATACACAATAACTGAATAAGGTCAAATGACAAAGGGTCGGCGTCAGGCGAAAGCCTGGCGCATGATATCAATAATAACCCGGTCGATTGTTTGAAATATTGCATTGACATGTAAAATAGCCACGACAAAGAAACGTTCCTTTATATAGACTTCGGTGCTGTTTCTCATTGTTTTGAAGTTAAAACCGTTATTGGCGTACTCTTCTCCAGAAGAAAAGAATGAAATACTGTGCTTTAATTAAATTCCATATTACCCTTCTATAAACCCACAAAACTGTTGTTATTGTTGAGCTTCGAACAAAAATTGAAACTAATATACTACCGAATTAACACTGTCGTCATTTTTCAAGTGTAAAGAAAAGAATTTGTGTTGTATCTGGGTTTAAATGAACGTAGCCACTGGCCATGTTCGTTGGCATGCAAGGGAAACCGCAAGCGACGTTCGCCATTCAGTTTTCTTTTGTTCAATATTCACAGTTTTTGCCATCTTTAGTAGCCACTTAACTCCTCATACGTCGGCAGGTATACAGTGTCTCACCATACATCGTTTCACTTTCGAATCATTTTGATGGTTAATTAAGAATTTGTAACTGACTGAACCAGATGGTAGACAACTTGCCAAAATATTTTAAATAATAAAAAACGAACATTCGAGACAAAGGTTTTCGGTAGTGAACGCATCTTGGATGGTGTACTGTGTAGCTCTAGTGTATTTCGTGAATCAAACCAAAGTTTTTCAAATAATTTTAGCTATTTAGAAAAACTGGTCCTGATGAAGAGCAACTCGAAACCTAACTATCTTTGTTTTCAGTATGTACAGTCGATCTTCAAAACTGGATACGGAATGATCAGGCAGCAATGCAAAGGAAAGCCGACCAGTAGCGAAACGAACTCATGCCTGTCACTGGGTCGAGGGTGCCCGATCGAGGTCAGGCCTCAGGGCCCGGTTCGGTTGTTCAAAGCCCGATTAGTACTAATCCTGGTCAGTTAACTCTTCAATTTATTTAATACCTATAGAGTTAACCCAGGATTAGCATCAAAGCAACAACCGGGCCCAGGTTGATTTCAATGCAATGCAAAACTTTGTGAGTCATGCAGAATTTGGTCCGCTGCTTTTTAAAAGCATTTTGCTATCCGGCCTGTTTAGCATAGTGGATTAGTGGCCTCTTCAGCCCGGGCTGAAAAAATTTATTGCGATTACATGGAAAATTACAGCCCGTTTGACCGAGCTGAAAATCACCAGTCCGGTAGGCGCTAACTGGGCTGAAAATTCCAGCCGGGCTGAAATTCTTCATGTAATCGGGCCCTCAGACCGCTGTTTAGCGACGGCCAAACGAAGGAGGAACGGAAGTCGGAGAGGTTCTCTGAATTTTGCGTTTGGGTCGGAAACTAAGACTGGTCATTTCGCGACAGGAAGAATGAATGTTTGAATCCGTGGTTAATTAGAAAGATGCAAACGATCTTTGTCAGATCTGAGGTGTATAGTGAAGAAAAATGCGCAAAATTTTAATATTACAAGGGCCGAAAAATCAGAGAATCTACCGATGCGGCTTTGGCCGTAGGCCGCGTGTAATTTGGGTACGAGAATTGTGACTTCGTTTCCGTTTTATATGGACTACCGACCAGTATTTAGTTATGGCGTACAATTTGTAAGCGAAGTAAAAGTAAAATGAGTAGAGGGGGAGGGCAGTGCAGATTGGTAAGTTATGCTCCAAAATCCCTTAAAAAGCCAAAAAAAATAATAACAATAACCAATACAGAGGCAGATCCAAAAAATTGGGAAAGGGAAGGCCCGAACCCACAACTCTGCAAAGCAGGGGGTTGGGTGGGGAGCATCGCGGCCCTTGCATGCACTACACAGTTGTGGTTCTATTTGCAGCCCCGCTGAGATTGAGGTGTCGATCCCAAACAGAAATGGCATAGCTAATTTCACTTATCATTACATTTCACGTATTGATCAATATTATTATAGAGCAGCTAAATTGCAGTTTCGACACTTTGTATGATGTGTCATGAGCCGAAGGTAGGTATAAAAGAAAAGCAAACGAGAGTCTTGATGCATGACCGGCGGTATTTTAATATTCACCCGTTTAAAAACATCGAAGAGAACCGACACAAGAAACCGACTGATCTACTGGTAGCTTCGTGTACACTCGGTTTTTTTTTTTTTTATAAGAACGTCTAATTTCTGGGCTGAGGCTGAGTGTTCTTAAATATTTTGAGGATTTTACCCTCAAATGTTCTTAAAATGTTTTTAAACATAATTGTTAGTATTGAGTGTACAGTTGTTATTTTCCATTCGTACAAACCAACTGGAAGAACAAACACGCTTTATTGAATTAGCATTTAGCCGCTTAGCGTTACCCTGGCCAGCAAGAAAGACGTATAATAATGATAATGTGTTTATTAATAAAACCTCTAGCAGTATTACTGAATTACAGGTTTGTCAGCAACAGTAAACATAATATTATAATAACAGAGATTTATTAAAACAAGCTTGTACATAGACCACACTAAATGACTAAAGGCGATGTTGCACTGACGAACATTAGCCGAGAAAAAAATTATTTCCATGATCTTGTAGTTTTTGTGCAGTATCCAAAATAAAAATTATTTTGTTTTTCCTCAGTCAGCCTCAGTATGTTCTTAGCATGTTCATTTTGGGCATTTTCCAGCCTCATGTTCTTATAGTTATAAAAAGGTTCTTATTAAAAAAAAAAAAAGTGTGTTCCTAATATAGGTACAAGTGTTTCCGCGCTACCTTTGGTTTTGCCGGTCAGGAACAACCTCGATGACATCATGTCCTTTTATAATTTTACATTCGCTGCCAATATTTGAATTTGTCATCAAGCGTACATAAGAAAAGAAACAGCTGTCTGGCGGACCGACAAATAGGCAAGGACACAGGTCTGATGAAGATATTCATCTAAAAAAATTTCAAGATAGACAGTCATTGAAAACCTATGTGTATCTAGGTTGTGAACCGATGTGTACAAAATTTGTATCGTTATCGTTATTGTTATTTTAGGAGCTGGTCATTGACAAAGCCATGAAATATTAATACGGAAATTCCTTCTAGACAATCAAGTTATTACGTAGGTCCGCTTTGTCCCTCAGGCAACAAAGAAAAAGAATTTCTGTAGCATTTTTAATGTATAAGAAACCACGAGTCTCATTAGTTTCTTGTGAAAACACACGGGAAGCGAGTGTCGAGAAAAGGGGGGGAATTGTACAAATGAAAAAATATCTTAGACCAGTTTCGCTTGCAGTTTAACTTTACTGCTGTTTCGGCTGCAGTGTCGGTTTTCATAACTGGCAGAAAGCTGGGCCGTACAATCACAAGGTTGTTTTTAAATCGTGAATATAAATTTCTCTTTTAGTCTTGTCTTGACTAAATATTCGTCATAAATTTGAGAAAGATACAGTTCGGAAAAAAAAGTCATCTTCAAACACCGATCAATTTTATCGATGATAAATGATTTCCTTTGTACCTATCCAGAACAGTCCCGGAAAATCGACCAAAATAACTCATGACGGACTACTAGAATCCGTATCGATGACGTCACGGATTGTGTCACGTGACCAAGGAATCCGCCCAACTCTGACATTCCTTGTTTCTTTCATTCCGTTCGAAAATCGTCTTCATTTGGATTTTGACAACGGCTTTTGAATGAGGTAGTGTTTTTGGAGCCAAGATCAAGAATAACGCGGCCGAACTGTTTCATCTCCGGAGGCTTACACATTCAAAACAAGGTAAACTTCTTGTATATTTATTGTCGCTGCTCCTTTTCGGTTCATGTCGCGTGCGATTCTCTGCCAAGCAAATAATGCAAACGACCGTTGGTCTGAATTCAGAGCAAAAAGTTGACATTTAAAGTTTATGATGATCTGCTTAAGGCTAACTGATTTGCCTTTCCATAAAGATAAAGCGCCAGTAAGAAGCAAACTAGTAATATGTGATTAAAACTGCAGAGAATAATATCTGTTCGTCGATCTTTGTGACTTCGTTCGAGAAAATGGAGGAGCTACGGTAGCTCCCGGCTCAAATGCCGCACGAGGACGGATCGAATCCACGGGAGATCAGGAAATCTGTAAACAGATTACAGAATGTACTTTCGTGGACTTTATAACTTCTAGTAGGTGATAACGTCTTCAAGCTAGTTCATCGGCGAGCTATTTATCAAAATTCATCGAAAGGATATTGGACAACACAACCTATAAATCTTTTGCAAATGTAAACAACCTTTGAGTTTGATGACAGAATGAGTCTTGGAAACTCGTCACACAAAACTCTGAACTGCGGCAAAAATAACGTCAATCAAGGTTTTCATCTTGGCGCTAAAGTGTTCTTACTTTCACTTGTTTATTTTGATTTTCAGCAAGTCTTCACGTTAGTTTTATCTAACTTAAAGTCTGTCTGATCTTGCAAGGAATTTCATGGTTTTACGGTTCATTTACTGCCTATAATTGTTTCTCTTATATTTTTAAGTGCAAACGTTTTAAAATCTATAAACTGGACACGTTTTTGTGAAGATGGTTGTGTATTATTCAGCTCAAAGTCAAACATTTGTTATTCAACGCGTTGTCAATTTGAAATCCCACGCCATTACGAGTTGTTCATTTCAACACAAGTCAATTTGCAGTCTGTTGATTTTTCCATTCTCGAATATATTACACCACTTTACTCCTTTCGATATTAATGTAGATGTTTATCAGTCGTCGCGAAAAATTTAGGTTATGCATTTTCGTTTGGAATACTCATGTGGTGAATGATACCAGTTAGTTCCTAGATTAAATTTTGAAGTTGGTAAATGGTATGTTCTGGAACTGTTCAGGACTGTATCACGCCGCTTGACCTGTTTTGCAACGGACATAAATCTCCGCTTTAGCAGAAATTTGCATAAGAAAAGCTTGATAACAAAACTTGTTTGGTCTGCCGCAATAATCTAGACGTCGTTTTTGGAAATGGCCAGGTATTAGCTGGCCTGTTCTGAAAAGAAATCACTTGTTGAGTTGACATCGCTAGCGTGACATTCGAAATTTTAACTAGCAATAACTCGCGATCGAAAACATCGCCTAATTAAACAACATGGAGGTTTTTGAATTGAACAGACGTCCGGCACAATGGACCGATTGTTTCGATTAAAGACATTAGAATATATTAAATTTTTCCAGTATTTTGAATACTGTAACTTGTACATTTTTTCTTTTAAGTTTGTTTGAAAAGAACACTGATCAGGGAAACGCACGTGTGAATTCGAGAAGCACGACTTAATCTTCGTCATAGTTTAATATTCATAGTTTTATCAGTAATATCTGTATCGTTAACTAGTAGTTTCTTTTCAACTCTTTAAATTTTTGACTACCTACCAGATTGCGATAAAAATATAAGATGTACATGTGGTGTTGCAAGTGAAAATTCTGGCAAGCACATGTTTTCATTTCTCATTATTAAATAGTCTCTTCACATCTTTGATTGTCGTTGACAAGATAATGCTTATTAAAAAAATAACAAAAAAATAATTGTGAGAAATGTTTCCCAGGATGAAAGACTGTGAATCATGATGTGCTATCCAGAATAGAAAGTGTACTCTAAAGAAGGAGAGTTCATTGAAAAAGGTCTTGCTGTGGTTAGGTTTCGTAAAATTTATGTAGTCATAAAACCATAAGGGCAAGGTTACACTTTAACCCTTTGGTGACGGTGGATTTAGTGATTAGGGCAGTAAAAGGGCAGTGGATTTTTGCCGCTCAAAAAAATGGTCATTTGTAAGAATAACCGCAGTTTCCATAGCCTTGTGGCTCAGACTTTTTGGTGACGTCAGCAAAGTTCTGTCACGGTGTTTTGTTTAGCTGGCAGTCACAAACACTCAAACTTGGTAAGTATTGTCTTTATAAGTGTTTTTTCGAGCCATTTTCCACTTCAGAAGCCCCCAGGCTAGCATCGTTAAGTTAGTATGGTGGGTAGAGGCAATTTTCTGAAAGAAACCAGAGGTGAGAGGTGATTTCACAATGGTTTGGATGCCGAAAGCTTGTGTTGCAAACGATTTCAGACTATGAGTGAAAACATCTCTCTGGCCCTTCTGCAAATGGATTCTAGCACCTACTAAGGCCATTTTGGCAATTTTTGACTTCCAAAGATGCCAACGGGCACCATATTTTGCCAGTAGGTCTGGGTGGCTATAAATAGGGATGGGCCAGACTCCATTTCGCCGTTATGCTCAGATTACCCAGAATTCCTATGGGTATGAACAAGGAGACAGTAGATTCACCAACCTTGCTCTAATGAAAAGGCTGTAACACGGCCTGCAGAGGGAGGAACGGGAATCATTGCCAACCAGCGTTACCTGAGTATTGGACTTGACGTTTTCTGGAATTGTGAAATGTTTGTTTTAAAAAGATTTTTCTATTAAAAATTCTAATTTTGGACAAATCAAACCATGAAATTTGACAGAAATCAAGGATTTTTGCTGTTGTATTGAATGTAGACACGAGCATGTTATTTGCTGACAAAACTGCCAATTCATCGATGCTTTGTTTCTTGATCTGAAAATGTTGCAACTTTTTCAGGCTATCGTTTGAATTTGAACGATATTTAAAGAGCCAGTCGGGAAAGGGTTATTATAAGAGGAAACAAGGCATATGAGGAAAGCAGCCCCAACCCAAATTCGTTTCTATTTTTTAATCTCATGGTCTTTCTTTGAAAAAGCTTTTATTGATATTGTACAGTTGCAAAAGTTGGTTGAAGTCAGATTTTCTTAACAAAACCGGCCAAAATCTTTTCAGATCTTACCAAGTCTTTTAAGTGTCTTGAACATACAATGTAGTATTTTTAAAAACAGTATCTTAGAATGCAGTGGCACATACACCAGTAAATATCCAGCACATTTCCTGTGCATGTCCATATATGTTGAAAGAAAAACAAACTAAGTATATTGTGACTGGGGGGTATCATATTGGATATTGTTGTGCAGGAATATATAAATCTATCTGTCTATTTCTCTCTATATAACTAATACATATATATATATATATGTATGTATGTAAATGTATGTACATGTAACCGAAGCTGGAGGTGAATGTGTAAATATGACGAGGGCTCTGTTAATGTTTAAAAGTCTTTTAATACCTGAACGGAGAACAAACTGTCCCTGACAGTGAGGTGTTACAACTGCACTCAACGGATGTGCACACAAAATTTTATCACTACGTGACAAATGATCACGAAAGCTCTGAATGGCCAATGAAAACTATTACATGCATATTTAAAAATCTAACACACAAGCTGCAATATTGGCTGACTGTTCCTGAGCTCAAAAAATAAAGATTTAACTAAAACTTATTAAATCAAGTTCACTTGGTTACATACAGTACATGCATATAGACCTCAACTGGCCCATGACTCAGACCTGCATTTGAACCTTGAAACCTGCTGACCCACTCTGACTCAGTAAAAACCTAAATTTGTAATCAAAATGAACATTTCACAAATTATTTGTTATTTGGTGTATAAATCCTGCAAGAGTTATAAAAATTACAATTGTTTAGTTGTTCACTTGTTGTAGAAACAAGTGCTAACCTGCAGAAAGACAAAATAATGTAACCTTGCCTTATCAAAACAGCAACAGCACTGTGAAAATTGAACAACAAGCTGACTGGGGATAAGTTCTTACCCAATTTGTAATTCTCACACCTCAATTCTCAACGACAATGCCGTTTAATAAGCAAGAAATTTGTCTCAAAATGCTAGATTTCGCCATTTCAGAGATTGTAATTTTCAAAATTTTCTGGGGAGGCATAACCCCACCCCCAGAAAACTAAAGTGCAAGCTTTTGGCGCTCACTTAATTTATTTAGCATAACCATATGTGAGCAGCATTTGGAGTCAAAAAATGGGGTCTATGATGTATGCATATGACTGTGTACTTCCGACTATAACATGGACTGATTAGACAGTTTAAAATAAGAATGAAAATGTTATATAATGATCTTGAGGTGACAACTGTTGTAGAGAAATATGTTTTAAAGTACAGTATTTTATGTTACTGTTTTCATTTTCATGAGATTTTTAAGTCATTCAAATTTTATTTACTGTTTTCTATGTTTCTATGAACTCATTACTAGCTAATATTACATATTAATTATATATTATATAATTATATACATGTATACACCCATTGATACCATTGATATTGGTCTCCATCTCAACTCCATGCTGTACATAATTTATTGTACAAGTTTGTAAAGAAATATATATATTATAATATAAAATTAATATATATTTCAGACTGGTATTCAGATAACAGTTCTGTTTTATTGAGCTCTCTTGGACTTGAAAACACCCATATTATTTCTGTTGTCATTCAAATTAAACTTACTACTGCTTTGCATTGTCCAATGCTCACTGGTTTGAGTAATTGCAATAAACTTTGGAAATTAAATGCAATCTTGAAATATTATTATTATTTAAGTAACTTACAATCACTAATACTATTTAAGGTATCATTTTATGCTTTGCTTATAAATAGTGATGTACTGTATATATAGATATAGCCAAAAGTTCAGCCTAACAAGTTCATACCATGATCCTATTTATCTTACAGTGAAGTTGGCCTTGTTATTGACAAATGATGGGGTTAATATTGCATGTGGTGGTGCTTTTAGTCTTCGTGGCTGCCCAAACTGAAGCACAAGGTAATTTATTAACTAAAAGGCAAATGACAAAAACAAGTGCCTTTTACCAGGACCCATTGAAGGGTAGCCCCGGACTGTTAACTGCTATCTCTTTGGAAGATAAAACTTGGAATTTAACATTGTTGGAATATATTGTCTCCAGAATTAAAGGTGTGATGTACATACATTATGGAACAAGAAATATTTTCTAACCAAGTATTGTCTGATAAGTTTGTCTCAAATTATCACTTCATTTTGTACATTATATACATGTATTATTAACAAAATTCCATAAATTTATGCCCTAATATTTCCCCTACAGTACATGTGAAATAGGTGCTGTTTGCAGCACATAACGAGAAAAAAGTAGTCGTTGCAATTCGCAGAGTCCCTCATTTTTCATAAACTTCTGAGTTCAGAACCTGTGGTTTCCTTTTTTCAGAACTTTGCCATGGATTAAATATGTGGCCTGTTCACCTCCTGGGTGGTCCTAGGATTACCATGTATTTTTTTGTTGAAACTCCTGTCCAGAATTATCCTAGAATTGTAGTCTGACTCCTCAAAACCTCCTGGA
This sequence comes from Umimayanthus kanabou, assembly GCA_025403525.1. Lineage (NCBI taxonomy): Eukaryota > Metazoa > Cnidaria > Anthozoa > Zoantharia > Parazoanthidae > Umimayanthus > Umimayanthus kanabou. Next base: position 14,414 of record JAOBYH010168868.1, read on the forward strand.
TAATTTAAACAAAATACCAGAACTTTTAAAGTCTGGAATAGAATGTACATTTTGCCTAATTGGCCTGGGAAAGGGTATTTTTACAGATAATCTGATTCTGAAGAGCATTACAAACTAAGACTTGTAAGAAAGTTAAATACTTATTAATATCACTTAAGTTGCTCTGATATTGGTTTGAAATAGAAGAAGGTTAAAATAATATTAATATAAAAGTCATGTAGAATTTTTTGGGACTGAAATAAGGTTGGTGCTTGAAGAATCCAAGGGTGACACACCCCTTTCAAAATATAAATACCATAGTTTCCAGCCTTGAGGATAATGGGGGTTAAGGGGCTCCTAAAACTAAATTAAGTTAACCCACTCAGCCCATGTATTGCTAAATTCTTTAAATGGTATGGATCCATATTTTCCTTTTAAAGGGGTTGAGAGAATTTTGTTTTTCATCTTAGGTAAATTACTGTGAATGATCAAAATTTTGCTTTATTCTCATTACCAAACACCTTATTTTGTGTGGATAATGTTTACAAGGAGAATTTATAATTAATAGTGATAAACTGACTAGGACTGGAAGGGCTCAGCAGATTGAAATTTTGTAGTCTCATTTATAATTAGTGATAAGATTGAATGAGTTTTAACAGATTATATTGTCATGTTTTTCTTACTAACAGAAAGTGGACCTCCAAGAATAGTTTCTTTTCCAGAAACAGATATGGATCGCAAAGGCTTGATAACAGCGTCAAATAATAAATTTAGAATTCCCTGCAAGGGCACTGGGGATAATCTGGAATTCACCTGGAAGCAGTTTGACCTTAGTGACAATAGTAGGCTTCTCAAAGAATATAAGAAAAAAGATGATCCAGGGCGTGACGCAATTGTTGTAGAAGCTGATGGTACTCTTGTTGGCAAGGAAAATATTAGTCCAAAATTTGACAATGGATACTATCAGTGTTTCGTCCGGAACCGAAAAGGAATAGCATTCAGTAGAAAACTGAGACTTCAAATTACAAGTAAGTTTTATTTTTGACTAAATCAGTTAAGATTACTTTTACATATAAAAACAATTAAAATTTATCAGTATTGGTGAAGAATATGCATTGTGTACATGGACCATAATTATCTACTAGTTATATGTCACAAAAATGTAGATTTTTTGGATATTTACCTAGTTATGAATTTTGGTATGTAGCTGTTACTATATTGGTAACAAAAATTAAAGTAATTTTAAAGTATCTTAATTTCTTAAAATTCCAATAAATAATTTTTTGAAAAGTTTTCACAATTGATGTGGTGGCAGGGCAATTGTTTTGGAAATGGAGGTGGCACCAAACTTTGCTGACAAATAAATTGTTGAAATACATGTTTTTAGTAATAAATTATGCTAAGGCCAAGTAAAAAAAAAAAATTGGTTAGCGTCCCCGCCCGACCATTGAAAAAGTGCCTGACTCAACTTTTTTTTATATTTTATTTTCATAGTTCTTCTTTAAAAATGTTTTAATACTATTTTGTGACTGCAAAACTTGGTAGAAGTCTGAATTAGTTGTCCGAAAACTGACCAAATCTGATAGAATTTTGTAGTCTTCAAACAAACTATTGTAAATAGCATTAAATTCATCACACTTTTTCCGTCCATGCCCATGATAAAGACGAAAAATAAACAATTAACCTTTAATATGACCAGACTGGAAATCTAATGAACACTTGGATGCAATAACGACAATAAGTAGGGATATGTTTTATTGTATTTTAGCATCAAAACTTCCTAGCCAAAAAAAAACCCTCCCGACCATAAAATTTCTGAAAAAAGGACGCTAACCAATTTTTTTTTTTTTACTTGGCCTAACCATTTTAAACCAGGGCGGCCTACAGCTGATACAGTGTGATAAAAACAGGGTAATGATACAGTCATAGCGGGGCTCACACTGGGGAAGAAACATATAAAAAAAATTAACTTTAAAATATAATTAAATAATAAATTAAAGTAAATTGTCAAGCTCACAACCGATGTGGCATGCATAATTATATATATTATATATTTTAAAAAAATAAATTTATGATATATTAATAAAAGTAATATTGTCACACTTGCAACCTCATAATTATATGGAGTAAGGCTGTAAATTTCACATTACGTCCCAGGCAGCATGACGTGAGAATGTCGCTGGCAGTTCAGTGTTAATTGGCAGAGAAGAAAATATAAAAATAAAAATTATATAATTATCTATTTTAATTAATAATTTTTATTATTATTATTAACACTTTAGTATTACTTTCCACTTGCACATTTTTTTAGAAGAAATGTGTCTCATGAAACATATTTAATTTTTGTTGTACCCTGCAAGCAAAGATCTCTCATCGCCACAAAGAATGAGACGAAAGAGAGACCTCTGCGAACAGCCACACGAATAGCTCTCAAGCATGCACGACTGTCGGCATGACACGACCACGTCATTCCCACGTGCTGTGCCGGATGTGGTAACTTGAATTTCTATTTTTTAACTAGTTAGTCTAGTTTATCCCGGGAATATGCGTGACCTTGCGTAGCCTTTCAAAGTGTAGCAATGTGTGTGTAAAATAATGAAGAGGCTTGCACTTTCATAAACTCCTACAGACTACATGTAAATCTGTTCCAAGCCCGGTACAATTATGTGAGAAGTCGATTTCAGAAGACAAGGAGAGGTCATGCTTGTTGTGCGGCAGTTTCACATGAAAACGCAGAAATATTGATCTGATCAACAACATTGCTTGTAGTCTGGACGAACCATTAGAGCTACATTCAAATCTCGCTTGTAAACCTTGCTTTCGATGAATCGAACTCTTAGGCAAAAAAGAAACTGTTCTCAAGTCCCTCAAAGAAGAATTTAGGATAAAGTACGCAGCAGCAAAGGCAGCCAGGCAAAGAACTGGCAAAGGTGCGATTACAGTTCACAAGCGCGAACCTCCGTTAATAAAACGGCTTAGTACCGAAAGTCCAGCATCTGCAAAGTCCTTTATCACAAAAAACTAAAAACAAGGTGCAAGAAAAAATTTAGAGTTTCGCTGTAGTAGCAAATGATGCCGAAACCGAAGAAAACCTTGGCATTTTCCCGCTGGATGTTCAAGATATTTGCCAATTGTTCCCACAGTTTGGGTCATTAAGGTATTAGCCCAGTCAGAAGGGGGAAAAATGGTCAAAAAACAAGAACAATTTACTTGAATTATATTAAAGCGATTCAGTTGAAATTTTTCATGGTAAAATTACTGTGAATAAAGTTTCATAAAATATCGATGCTGGTGTGAAAATCGATACTCCT
>JAOBYH010168869.1:0-10551 GCA_025403525.1 Umimayanthus kanabou
TATCTATTTACTGCTCTGGTTTTCCATTGAGCACTTTTATAGCAGATGAAGTCTACAGTTTATCCGCTGGTAGTTATATATATATATATAACAGAGAATCAATGCGTCATCTTTAATTTTTCAACTTAATTATATATATATATTATATATATATATATATTGTGTAACATGTCCACCATCTTGGCCGCCGTATTGAGGAGGTCAATTATCCCCCTACTAAATTTATTTTGCTACTGTTATTATTGTTGTTATAACTGTAACTGTTATTACTTTTATTATTCTATTGTTGTTATTAATGATAAGAATGACACTGAAACTTTGCATGCTGCTATTATTGCATAAGACAATTTATTCCATGAAATATTACATTTTGCAAATTTAACTAAGAAATTAGGACTCTCGTACCTTTTTGTCTCAGAGGAAAAGGCGGTGCGGGCGGAGGGTAATAATTATTCCCTCTCCCAGGTGGATAGGTTCAAGTGCCACCTAACCATTTAACGTTTCCTCCACCTATAGAAGATATTTCAGGCAAGACTAAAGCTCATTTTCTTTCTCTTGTTTTTCATTTATTTGAAACAGATCCCCCTTCAAGCCCACTGAACCCTGCGACGGATGTTGTCTTTATTGTGGACGCTTCACAAGATGTTAATAAAGATGTTTTAACAAGGGAAAAGGAGTTCGTCAAAGCTCTGGCACAGCATTTCAACATTTCAACATCAGGACCTCGAAGTACTACCGTTGTGTACGCCGATCGAGCCAGTACCATAGCAAGCTTTGGGGAACAAGACTTCGATGGACGCGTCGATAGTATAACTCTCTTAAAAGCGCCAAGACGAATGGACAGAGCTCTTGAATACGCAGCTCAGGTGTTAACTAGATCAGGCAGGGATGGTAGAAAGATTGTAATTCTGCTAGCAGCAGGCAGGCAATCTTCTTCAGTTGAGCAGATTGGACGTGCAACGAAGTCGTTGCAAAGTCTTACTGCTCAAACATTTGTGGTGGCTATTGGCCAGCAACCTAATGTCCAGGAATTGATACACGTTGTTCAAAGATCAGAAGATATCTTCCGTGTTATAAAATCTGAGGATCTACCGTTGCAATCACGTGATATTGCAGAGAAAATTCACAAGAAACGCGGTATGCAGTTTTGTTTGACTTTAAACAATATTTCCATTCTGTAGTAAAACTAGGCCTGACGAATGGACAACGATATTGCAACTTTGGAAAACTATCTAAGATAATCAGTGTAAGGAACTTTCATTTTATGTTAAAATACATGCAAGCTAGATACAATGAATGGAAAATCCAACAATGTTTGGCGTTCCTACAAATTATTGCATTACTGCCTTCATCGCCTGGATTAACCAAGCCATTTTGCGACTAGAATTGATAAAAAATGAAAGATCATTTTTCTGCAAAATGCACAATTACTCGTCGTAATCAAATTAATTTTAGTCACTCATTTAAATGAACTGGTAATAGTAATACTATTTTATCTTCCAACTACGCTTTGGAAACGTTTCACTGATATATGTAAAGTTTTAGATCTAGTGCAACCTATATAAACTTGCACTTTTGAAGTAAAGGCGATATGTGAATGCAGTACCAGGGTTCTAATTTGACTGCATAAAATTATTGTTGACCGTCTTTTTTTCTGTAGATCCAACGAGCCCGTTGCTAGCCGAAACAGAAGTGATATTTATGATGGATGCATCGCAGCGTGTAACTCAGGAAGTCTTAAACAACGAGAAAGCCTTCGTGAAGTCACTCGCGTATAACTTTAACATCTCTCCAAGAGGTCCACGGGGCAGTGCCGTGATTTATGGCGAACGACCTTACACCATTTCCAGTTTTACAGAACCTGACTTTAATGGGAAGGTTGACACAGCCTCGCTTCTCCGACAGCCGCGAAGAATGGACTTAGCTCTTGAGCATGCTGCACGGATGTTATCTACAACTGAAAGTGTTGGCCGTAAGATTGTAGTCTTACTGACAGCAGGAAGGCAGGCTCCAGGCGGAAAAGACCTTGGTGAAGCAATCAAACCACTCCTTAATTTAGGCGCCCAAACATTCATTGTAGCCATCGGACAAGATCCTAGCAGTCAAGAACTATTGCCAATTGTACATAGGCCACAAGATATATTCCAGGTGCCATCCTCCTCAAACCAGCTTGTTCGAGTAGAATCTACTGCCAGACAAATTCGCGAAAAACCTGGTGAGTATATAGCATCATAGTGTTTTTGGAAGTATAATATAATTTTTGCTTTGGCATCAAGAGAAAACATACTATCTAGGAAAGAAAAATCAACTTAGGGACTGTAAGAAAAATCCGGTTTAAGATATTTTGTTTATTGCCAACTCCCAATGGGGTTTTCAGCCACATTCAAAACAAAATTGACTGCAATTAACTATAACAATAATAATAATAATAATAATAATGAAAATAATAATAATACTAGTAGTAATAATAATAATAATAATAAAACGGAATAATAATACTTTACGTAGTAAATATGCATTCATTTAGCAGCGTTTGTTCCAGAGTGCTTTTGAATGATTGCGCTGATTTGCTCAGTTTTAATTTAGTTTCTAAAGAATTGCAATTGAAGGTACTGTATTATAATGTTCTTTGACACCTGCTGAATTATGTAGTGAATTGTTTAGGATCTGGCAGTTCCTGGGAGTTCCTGGTTTATAATTATTTTCAGAAACAGTCAATATGATTTGCTGTTATAAATAGCTCGCGTTAGAAAAGTCGACTAATGTATGCTATAGGAATGCTCACTAACTATATCAATATAACTAAAGGCACTATGAGACAAGAAGAAGAGAACTTAGTTGAATCACACAAGTCCGTTTTATTTATAACTATTTTTGCTCCCCAGTTCTACCGTCAAGTCCACTGAAACGTGAAACCGACATCGTGTTTCTGTTGGATTCCTCCTCGGAAATCACGGAAAAGATCTACAGACAGGAGAAAACGTTTGTCAAGGCAATGGCAACACACTTTGATCTCAGCCCGAAAGGTCCTCGCGGAAGTGCTGCGATCTATGGTAACAGATCTTACACAGTTGCTACATTTGCAGACGAATCATTGAGTGAAAAGTTAGATAGTGCTCCCCTTCTCAAGTCACCAAGGCGAATGGACAGGGCTCTAGAACATGCTGCGAGACTCCTCCTAGCATCAAACCGAAATGGACGCAAAATCGTGGTGCTGCTAACGGGTGGCCGAGAAACAACTGGCGCTAAACGTCTCGACCAAGCCACTGAAGCGCTCCGTAGGATTGGTGCCCACATCTTTGTGGTAGCAATCGGAAAAAATTCCGACCAAAGAGAGCTCACTACAGCAGTTGATAAACCACAAGACATTTTCAAATTATCTTCTTCTGATCAGCTATTTGGCCAGTCAAGGACCATTGCTAAACAGATACAACAAAAGAAAATTGGTAAGGGGGTTTGGTTTTATTACTCAGTTGTTTTACCTTGTTCAAACTCCAATGTGCTAAAGTTTAAACATTTTTTCTCAAGACCAAGTGTATTTGCATTTTGTGCTTCTTAGTCTGGTCCTATAGTATAAATGTAAAGAAATCAAACGAGTTGTTGCTTAGTTGTTGCTTAGTTGTAGTTCCTGTTACTTATTTCAAAAACCATTAGTGCATTGAAATTCCAGGTAGGTACACGATGGAAAACACAAACCAAAAGCAAACATTTTGGAATAATTAAATTAAGATTTACATTTAAAAAAACGACTTAAAATGAAAAATGTGAATGATTTAAATCATATAAAATGAACAACTATGTCAAATATTATAGTACTTACTACCTACGAAAATCCTGCAGCTCTAACTATATTTTGTATATCGTTGTCTGTTCGTTCAATATTACTTTAGTTTCCTCATGTTTTGTAAGTCCAAATGAAGTTGTTTTATAGAAGTATCTAACCACTGTATAAAGAAAAGTACCACATCTTAATTAAATAATATTTATGGGTTAGCTTGTATTTCATAACGTTAACAATGACGTAAAATAGTCCAAGTGTAAATCATTTCTCTTTGGTATAAACTATGTTTTGATTATTTCAAATAATTGTTTTCTATCTTTGTTTCATATTGGATACTTCTTCTAATTAACTGTGTCCTAAAGAGTAGAATAATTATTTTTCCTTAACTTTGCTTCTTGGAAGTGCTTAAGATGGTTCAGTCTTTGTCTCTTTTTGTTCTTTAACAACTATATGGCTGTATACAACTTATAGCTCTACATTTTAAGTAAACGTAGATGTATACTGTCATCATTGCGAAGCTGATTTTAGTACCCCTGTAGAACCTGATTACCTTGAAGACTTAACATCCTGCCAATTTTTGCAGTTCCTTTAAGTCCACTGGATGCCAAAACAGACATTGTATTTCTGATCGATAGTTCCAAGGGTGTCACGTCAGCTATACTAACAGAAGAAAAAATATTTGTAAAATCCTTGGGTCGTCAGTTCAATGTCTCTCCAACTGGACCACGTGGAAGCGCTGTGATGTATGCTTCTAACACTTACATACTAGCGAGCCTCACTGATTCCGAATTTGAACGACGAGTTGACAGGGCCTCCGTCCGTGGAACAGTAAGAAGAATGGATTTAGCCCTATTGCGAGCTGAGCAGATTCTTTCGCAATCTCGTGGTCGCAAAATTGTAATACTTTTAACGGCAGGAAAGCAAGGTGCTGGGGGCAAAACGCTGGAGGAAGCCATCAAACCTCTCCGTGAAATTGGTGCGCACACGTATGTAGTTGGTATTGGTAGAGGAACGGATGGTCAAGAGATCAGCAAGATTGTACAAAGACCTCAAGACAAGTTCCAAGTTGACTCCATTGAGAATCTTCCATTGCACGTGCGACGAATTGCAAAGAAGATCCACGAAAAACCAGGTATGTTGCTACAAGATGTGTTGTTGGCTTCCACATTTGAGGAATGATCTTTTGTTTGGGATCTACTAATAAATTCACCGTGGGACAATGGGAATAACTTTTAAATCCTCAACATTTTATAGTTTAAATAGGAATAAGAGGGTGACCTTCTTGGTTTAGGTCGTGAGTTGTGTGACTGCAAACCCAATGTTCTCGGCTTATTCTTGCGTTTGTCGATGAATTTTTGTGAACCTTCCTTGCAAGTATCTTCCGTGGACAGAAACATTTAAATGTCTAATCTGATCTCCCATACATTTCTCTAAATAATTCGCATTTACTCCTTAGCCTGTCAGAGTCGTGACATCTAACCTTTTTATTCAACCTTGCGTGCTGCGCTGCATTACTGTATTTGAGGAATACGGGTCCTGAGGCCAAAAATTTAGGTTTGAGATGTGTCACCCATATACATTAAATCCAATAATAGCTCAGTTTTTCAAATTTGGACAAGACACTAACATATTCTACCTTCGTTTAAACATATTGAAAGTTCACTCGCAATGTTAAATCGAAGGATATATGCGAAACATAAAAAGAGCCATGTAACTGCCATTTACCTACTTGAAGTGTTCCCTGGAAAGTTAGCCAAAGGTTGTGTTCAAGGTAAGCTGTTGTATGCAAACGTATGCCCAGAAAGTAATATTCAAACCCATTTTTCAAGCAAAGCAACGTTCGTTTAATATTCTTTTATCTAAACATAGAAGCTTTCCGAGGAAATGGATTGCAGTGTAACAACGGCAAAAATACTAATTTTTTTCTTTTCTCCCATATCTTTAGAACTTCCAAAACTGAAACACGATGTGGGGATGGACATTCTCTTCCTGGTCGATGGATTTACGACTTCATTCACTTTCTCAATGCAGAAAGATTTCGTCAAACGACTAGCACGAAGCTTCGGTGTCTCTGCTGCCGGATCTAGAGCGGCAGGACTGAGCTACGGTGTAACACCTATACCCTTTCATTCCTTCAGTAACTTTAGCACTCTCAAAAAGTTTGAAAATGCTGTTGACAAAGCAAAAATGGTGACTGGAGATGTTAGAATCGATAGAGCATTATCCTATGCTGAAAATATGTTCTCATCTGCAAGGTCTACCGTGCCAAGGATCTTGATTCTACTAACGGCTAGCAAGCAGTCTCCTTCTTCACAAAGCTTGGATTTGGCCATTCAGCCGATCCGAAACCTTGGTGTACTAACCTATGTTATTTCTATCGGCGATCGACGTGACTCAGAAGAACTTGGTCATATCGTAGTAAACCGCAATGACTTGATCCGTGTGAGGTCATCAGTCTTGCTCAATAACCAAGTTGTACCGCTGAAAAAGAAACTGGTCGAAGGTATGTCTTGGTCACACTTTTCATGTTAAACTTAATAACAGACATTGATTTATAGAAAACAAATGTTTCCCCGTAAGAATCAGTAAATGAGTTGAATTATATACTGTTTTGTTGAATAATATACCCAGTTAAACAAAGAATGTCACTCGTTTTCTACACAAAACTGTACGAAACACTTGAGGTTCTTATACGTTAAAATAATTATTTTATGACAAACTACGAAAATTTTGAGGAAAATGATGCATTGTCGATGTCAAGCATTTATCAGAAATCGATACATTTTTTTTCTGCTTGATCTACAAAACCAATGTTTGGAAAAAACTAATGGATAAATGGTTGACATTTTGAATCCTTGTATCACTCAAATCAGTAGCTACATGTGTAGAAGTGTTCACGCGGTTAACTAATATTCACTCATCTTTTTCGTCTTTGTACAGACACCGCGTCTTCATTGAGTTCCGAAACTGAGCTGATATTCCTGATAGATGTTTCAAAAGACGTGACAACTAAAGAGTTCCAGGCAGAAAAAGACTTCGTTAAAAGTGTTGCAAAGAAAATGCGAATATCACAACAAGGCCCTCGCGCAGCGGTGCTTGCATTCAGTGGTAGAACATTGCCTGTTGTGCGCTTGGGTGATCATGCCAACTTGAAGGATTTCAATTCCAAAGTCGATCTTGCGAGACGCTCAGCGGGACCAAGGAGAATTGATACAGCTCTAGAAGGTGCTGCTAATCTCTTCACAGAAAGAGGGCAACCAGGACATAGGGTGATTGTTTTATTGACGACTGGCAATTCGAGCAACGAGGAGGGTGCCAAGAAGCTTGTGGATATCAGGAAGACACTGGAGGAACTCGGTGTTAGGATCTATGTAATTACCATTGGGTCCAAAGCAAACCGCTCAGCGTTCAGGCCCATCGTAGATCAATCCAAGCACATCTTTGTCACATCTGCCGAGTCCATTCAACGTCTTCTCTATCTGCTTAGCAGATATATCGCCGAAACGAAGGGTAATTTGGAAGCTTTATGATCTGCTCCAAAGATTATATTTTAAGATTTTTGATCCTAAAGCAGCTGAAGTAGATCTGATTTCAAAACATCCGGATCATTTTAATAGAGGAGTAAATATGAAGTTATAGACATACACTACCAAGGTCATTGAGTCGTTTTTTACCACACTAGCATGCGTGTTTTAACGAAAAGCTCACTGAAGTTTTCAAAATTTTCAGAATAATCAGAAAAACCATTTACTAAGTGAATCCTAAAAGAAGATTTTGATTAATTTTAGTTTGTTGCAATTATATTATTGCACTATATTACGCTGTATTTAGCTTAACTTTATTGTGCTACCTTGTATTGCAGTTTTTGTACTTCATAAATTTATTCTAATGCCAATGGTTTTCTACGTTCCTTTTAAGGACACGTTTTATTGTGATCTTTTGGTACATTTGGAAGGTTGTTAACAATCCTAAAACTCTTTACAGAATACGCCGCATGGGACCCCGACTTTCTTGCAAACATCCACTTTCTACTTGATTCTTCATCCGACGTGACAAGAGATGAGTTTGAAAAAGAAAAAGGTCTTGTGAAATCACTGCTAAGATGGTTTGGCGTTTCACGTGGAAGAGCCACCGCCTCCTTATCATCTTACGGTAACAGGCCAAGGAACGTTTTTGACTTTAATACCAATCGCCTTCTGCCGGAGTATGATAGGCTGGTTGACGGTTCACCGCAAATAGGGGGCAACAGACGAATCGACCGAGCAGTGGAAGATGCCAGGAACTATTTCGCAAGATCACCTGCCAACAGACCCAGTATACTTATATTGTTTGTCGCGGGTAGACAGGCAAGGGAACCGGGGGTAAAGTCTCTTGGGGAGGCCACCCAGCCTCTGAAGAACCTCAACGTACATGTTTACGTGATCGCAATTGGGACTGGAGCAGACAGTAAAGAACTGCGCCCGGCAGTTCAGGAAACAAACGATATTGTAACTGTGTCATCTTTTGATCGCCTTTGGAGAATACAACTTCCATTATCCAAGCAGATTGTCGAAGGTTAGTACTATATTCACATATAACCATCCAAACTTAGGTATTCCAATAAAGACCTCGAACGGCCCAAGGGGTGTCATGTTGATCTCAAAAGTTTTTCCATTTCTAAACTTCAATTAAACTTGTAGCGTCTGTAGTCAAATTAGAGATACATATTTTGGCGTAAATTAGATAACATTATCTTTACATAACATATATTATACAAAATTCCATTTAAAGTTTAGTGTAAAGCACTGAAATGTGTGATTGCTAAAGTTGCTTTGGGCTCCTCTCAGTTTCTGTTTTTGGCCTGTAGGTTTTTGTTTTCTACTAATTTCAATAATTTAGTTTGAAAAATATCAATAAGCTTTGCAATGAATATTGCCAAAGTTAAAGTTATTTTAAAACTAGAACGTGTTTGTTACCATGGGAACATATTAGCTAGGTCAATGTTACTTTCACACCAAAGGACTATTTTTTGCCGCCCCCGCCCCAGCCCTCTTTGGGCTAGTTTGTTTTTGCAGATAGCTTGGCCGACCGAAGTTTTAAGTTATCTCTCCAGGATACCTTTGACCTGTTAATGTTTCAGACACATGAAAGAAACGATATGGCCCGGGAAATTCGTGGGTAGCTGTTTATTGGTACTTAATATACTAAGGTATACTAGGCATAATAGGCTTTCTATATCTACGAATTCAAAATTTAAATTTTATGTAAGTTTGCAATATGTTAAAAATATTAGTTAATGATGGTCTTGATGCTTTCTTATCATTTAAATACATATTTCATTTAATTAATCTTTGAATATACTTCAAACTACATTTTTTTTACCGGGTACAATTTTGTAGATCCTATACGTGTTGCCTTTGCACCAACTACTTATATTATATTTTTTGTTGTTTCAATTTATTTTGTAAATTGTGGTAGATTCAACTTTTAAAGGGTTTCAACCTTTCAGAAGAAATCTTCAGGGTCAAGTTAATTTTTCTTAAATAAGTGTTATAAGTTTTTTGTTTGTTTGGGGTCTGGGTACGACATTAACGATCACAAACCCAATCGACTGATTCCGATTGCGGTCGATGGTTCCGGAATATCTCCGTACCAAAACCCAGGAAATAAACCAACCGTGCGGCCTAACGATCGAAGAAAAGCGTTCGTAAAACAAGGTGTAGTAGCCCCCTATGATTGGTTGATGTATTGTTACATATTTAATTCGCTAAAGAGTATGTATTGTTCTGATCCGTGAAAATGGTACAATGTGCCTTAAACTATAATTAATTATTTTACTCTTCAGATGCTGACCCGTCCCTGCGACCTGGTACGGACGTTGTTTTCCTTGTGGACTCTTCCGTGGACCTCAGCCGAGAAAGTTACAAAACAGAAAAAGAGTTTGTAAAATCAACTGCAAGGGCCTTTGGAATATCACCCAAAGGACCTCGCGGGGCAGTCATACTGTACAGCTTCTTCACATTTAAGCAAGTTGACTTTAACAGCTACAAGAGTCTCGATGAGTTTAATGTTAAAGTAGACAGTTCCCCAAGACTAGGTCGAACTGTGAGGCCAAGGAGAATCGATCGTGCATTGGAGGAAGCAGCAAGATTGTTACTACAGTCTGGTCGTTCAGGTCCAAGAGTGGTTATCTTATTAACTGGTGGAAGACAAAGTCAGGAGCCTGGGGTTAAGTCCTTGGATGAAGCGATGTCGTCTGTGCGATCGACGGGAGCCAAGATTTATGTCGTTGCTTTTGGTGTTAATCCTAACACCAGGGAGCTTGGTACTCTGACACAGCACCCCCAAGACATCATGACAGTGTCATCATACCGTGACCTCTTGCGTCACGCAAGACCGGTAGCCTACAGGGTAAAGGCCACGCAGGGTAAGAGTGTTCATCTTGTAGTTAGCTCCAGAACGACCCCCTCATATGGTTTGATTTGAACAGACAGTTGTTTGATCTTTAGAATCTACAGGTGTATTTATTCTTGAAGGTTAGCTCTCTTGTCGTATGAATAATTCCCTCTGCTAATATAATTCAAAGGGTAAGTTTTTATGTCCAGAAAATATCATTGGTGTTTAATTAGAACACTTATTGATGTGATGTTTATGTTGGAAATATTTCTTGTTGTACTTTAACTTACAAAGTTAGCTCTCTTGTCGTTGAAATGATTCCATTTTTTCTACAATCCGGGCCAAATCTCTTGAGACTTTCTATACATATGTTTTAAACGTCATTTTACCCATAC
>JAOBYH010168980.1:0-10551 GCA_025403525.1 Umimayanthus kanabou
CCCCCAACCTCAATAGATAGAGAGCAATAGAATGAAACTTTGGTACAGTCTCTGAAATTAATCCTGTCTGTTTTATTTTTCATTTCAGGTGAGACCCCATCATCTTATGTCTGTCAGGGGCTGATTGACTTCCTTGTCAGTGACCATTCAGTTGCTAGGGTTTTGCGTGAATATCTGGTATTCAAGATTGTACCGATGATTAATCCAGATGGTGTAGTCCTTGGCAATTATCGCTGCTCTCTGATGGGCTTTGATCTGAATCGACATTGGCAAGAGCCATCGCCATGGGCGCACCCAACTTTGGTAGCTACAAAGAGCCACCTCATGGAACTTGACAATGATGAAAATGTATTGCTAGACTTCTACATCGACATCCATGCCCACTCGACCATGATGAACGGCTTCATGTATGGTAATGTATATGAAGATGAAGAACGATTTGAGAGGCAGTCAGTTTACCCAAAACTACTGTGTGCAAATGCCGAAGACTTCTCCATGACAAATACATCATTCAACAAAGACTCTGTGAAAGCAGGAACTGGTCGGCGCTTTCTTGGTAACTGTCTACACCCCAAGGCTCATTGCTACACCCTTGAAGTGTCTTTCTTCAGTTACAACACAATAACACAAGGGACAGCACCTTACACAGAGGAGGGTTACTTTAAACTTGGGAGAAATGTTGCAAGGACATTCCTAGACTACTACAAACTGAACTCTCTCATACTGCAGACAAAGAGAAATAACTCAAAGCACTCATCTTCACAGAGAGACTCGAGTGGTTCACTGGATGGCAAGCACAAAACAGGAATGAAAACCAGCAGGTTCTAAATTCAGAAGGTTGCAACACAAGTGCTTATCAAGAGCTTACAATTGTGGTAACTATATGACTGAAAATATTTAGATCATGTTCAGAAATTTGAACAATGCTCAATGCTCTTTCAGTACCATCAACTTGAACATTAGAAGTCAAATCATTTGCTCATACACAAGGTTGAATGTACATACTATTAGGATTGTTTGATCCGAGTGCAAGAGATTCTAAAGACAGTGTGGTCTTCAACCCTTCATCCTCAAAAAATTCTAACTCATTTAATCTGAAGTATGGCTCTGGTTGCATCCCAGCAGTAATCCTATCCTGTTGGAATAATGACCGCTTTAATAAAGCTCTTATGATGACTGCTTTAATAAGTATTCAAATAAATCGTATTAAAAGAAAAATGTTTGTACAATTTTTTGCATCTGTACTCCGCCACATTGGATTACCTTATTCTCACTTAATTTCATGAGTACTACCAAGTAATTTTAGTAATTATCCAGAAAATGAAAAAGTGATGGGGGCCAGGGGGGGGGGGGTTTGTTTGCACCATTTTTTTCCTCCTCACTCCATCTGCTTTGTAGGAATTTTCTTTTGACATCAATTGGTATTTTCTTTTTGGTGCTTAACCTATGCATGAATTTTTTTTTCAAGTCTAGTTGCTTTGCATGATTTTTTCTCCCCATTTCCCCCATCACTTTAGTTTCTACTGGTCCTTTATTCCAACATGTCTCAGCTTCGTGTTTAAGAGTTTTTTGTTTGATTTTGTTCATCAGTTGTCATCCACTGCAATACTTTCGCTGCCCAGACTGTTCTCTGCCACTAAGTTCTTCAAAATCTCACTTGTGCAGTAGTCAAATTTCCCAATTCAATATTTGCAAAATATGGCCGAGTCTAGATTTTTGGCGAAATTTAATACATGCAAAATTTAGTGACAAGGTATTAAAATTTTGGTTTTCACCTGAACATTTTACTGTTAAGGACAAAAACAAATTGTTAAATTGAAAATAAAGGTAAGTTATCATGTTTAATTGAAACATTTCTAAAAATAGAAACAATGATCTTGTCCCCAGATCTCATTTTGGTGATCATCAGTAATGCTAGTTCCAAAATCTGAAGAAATGAGATGCTTCTAGCCTTGCCAATATTTTATGTGTCAAGAAATCTAAATGTAGATTGTAGACTTTGATGTTGCAAGCTAGTGTCACCACAGTATATCAGCTGACAAAATAGCACTGACCGAAATGCTTCAATTTTATGCAGTTTGCAATTGTCATCTACAGCTCTCCCAACAGTTTATCTTGGATTGCATCATTTCTGTACATTAAAGTCTTTGAAAAATGCTCTTTATGAATAAATAAGTTATCGGTACTGTTTTCAGTAAATTATCTGACTTGCAGGCAGAAAGCTTGCTTTGGGCCTACTGCAGGGGCAGGTTCAGATATTTTGGAAAGAGGTGTTGCAACCAAGAAAATACGATGGCCGAGAAGGGCCACTTCAGACTTCAGACTTTTTACTTCAGACTGAAGTCAGAAGTAAATAGTCTGAAGTAAAAAAGGTCTGAAGTCTGGAGTAAAAAGTCTGAAGTCTGAAGTAAAAAGTCTGAAGTGGCCCTTCTTGGCCATCATAAGAAAATGTCAATTTAATTTAGAAAAGAAAATTGCCTAGAAGGATCAGAAGCGTGTTCTACAACATTTTTCTTATATTGCTTTTATAAGTGTGCCAAGAACGGGGTGCAGCCTTGGCCCCTCTTTGTTCTACACAAATTAACCCATGGCATCTGGTGCCTACCTGTACCCCCATCAGTCTATACTTTTTCATTACATTCTGTTTAACAGTGTATTGTGGCCTTTAATAATAAAATCTGCATCACAGATGCCACAAATAAACATTTTTTTTTTATGATTGTAAATTTCACAAGAGATACTGACAATAGTCTTTTCATATTTTTATTTCAAATAAAAAAAACCTCAAAAAGTGCCAGCCAAAATATTATTGTTATGCAAACAAAAAGACGGCTTTTAATTCAATATATTTTACAGCACATTTCATTTAAAAACATTGTTTCTTTGAACTATTAGCATACTGTCAGAGTTGTTGAAAAGCCCCTTTTAAGTTTGACATTGTCCTCAAAACAAAACCTGCAAACCACATCATTTGCTAGCTAGCCATCAAGGATACAGTTCAAGATCTATATTGTTTTTACAACTCATTTTCATTAACGATTAAAATTAATTAATCTTGTTGAAGAGTTCACTCCCAGTTTTCCCAGTCATCATCCTGTTGGGAGAAAAAAACAAACTTGTCAACCATCTTGTGTGTGTGCCAACTTCAGAAGAGCATCATGAGTCATTTGTGAAACTGAATTTTGAATTGTAGCTAATGTGTGGCAAAGGTTTGAGGAAGAGACTAATTTCTGGTGTAAAGTCTAGTGATGCCAAGGCATGTGACACACTAATTCTCAAAGTAATTAAAAAATAACTTCAATGTGCCAGGATTCTCCACAGAAATTATTAATTTTGGACTAATAAATCAGACAACATGTATACCGGTACTCTATTTCAGACCAAATTGGCTTGAAAACAAGACCCTTTAGGGGTCGTCCATTTTTTTCATCATTATCACGAGCGTACAAAACGTACACTGGGGGGAGGGGTCCAAGGTTGATGTACGCTTTTTCCAAAATTTAAAAATGATATTATTTCAGCAAAATCATCATTTTATTGTTTTTTTATTTGTACGCTTTTGGGGGGAGGGAGGGGGTTTACAAAAAGAGTACATTTTGTACATTCGTGAAAATGATGAAAAAAAATGGATGACCCCTTAGGCAAGGGCAGCAAATAAACTGTAGATGGGTTTTGATCAACAAAGGTTGATATGGTATGTTTTTCACCAGAGGTTATGTGTATAGCTGACATTTTGAGCGTTAGCCATTTGTCAGAGCAGACTGTGCTCCGATGAAGGGCTAACACTAGAGACGTCAGTTCACCACAGGCGAAAAACTTACCATATCAACCTTTG
The DNA here is from genome assembly GCA_025403525.1 of Umimayanthus kanabou. Lineage (NCBI taxonomy): Eukaryota > Metazoa > Cnidaria > Anthozoa > Zoantharia > Parazoanthidae > Umimayanthus > Umimayanthus kanabou. Next base: position 3,836 of record JAOBYH010168980.1, read on the forward strand.
TTGACCAAAACCCATTTATAGCTTAATTGCCAATGCAGAAAAAAACACTTTTTTCAAAGCTAGTCTTCCAGTACATATCTACATTTAGTATTTGCCTAACAAGTAAATAGCACTTTATGTGCACTCTGATTGGACAATAAAAAGTAAATATAATTATTATCCACTGTTATTTACTTTTTAGCATTAATGTGTGATGGTGCGCACATTTTTTTCCAGATATGAGGCACTTTTCACTATTTTAGAGCATTTAAAACTGAAATTTACCATATCTATTCATTGATTGGGTAAATACTAAAACAATTATTCCCCTCAGTGCCGGTGCCTAGTGAAAAATATTCACCTCGCTGCTTCGTGGCTTGGTAGAATATATTCCACTACTCACCTCCACTTCGGGGAATAATAATTGTTGAACAGTCAATTACAGGGAGAACCCCCCAGGTAGGGTTCCATTGGTATTTTAACACCAAACCCTTCTACTCTCAGACTGTAAGACTAGCAGACCAGGAGAATGAACCACTGGTAATTACAAAATAATGTAGAAGAACAATATTCTTGTTCTTTTTCAAAATTGTTTTTGCCGGGATATTTTAATGATTTAATTAACAGAGTTAATAATTGTTGACACTCACATCCAGATCTGGATCTACCCCTCTACTGGTCAAGTGTTCCACCATTTTCTTCACTTCCTCCTCTGTGATGTCGGTCTCAAGATCCAGGTCATCATTGTCATCATTTCCATCATCCCAGTCCAGTGACTGAATGTCATCAACAGGTGACACCACAACAGCACTAGAGGATGATGAACTGAGTGATGGGGACACCTTGCCACAAGCTCCTGACAACACTTCTTAAAGTTAGAAATCTATTTTATACAGAAGCTTAATAGTCCTGAAAAAACTTTAACCCTTTCAGCCCCTGCCAGTTTATCAGTATGTAAATTCTCCTTATATTATCCACACAAAATAAGTTGTTTGGTAATAAGAATATAGCAAATGATCATACACAGCAATTTATCTAAGATGAAAAACAAAATTCTCCCAACCTGTTTGTAAACTGGAAACTATCAAGACTCACAGTTTAGGAGAATTCAGCAATATGTCATATGGCGTATTTGGCACTGGGAGGGTTAAACCAAACTTCAGTCTAGATATCGATAATGTTTTGTCCCAGTTAACCTTGCACAATGATTTTGATACATTAACTAAAACTAAAAAGTGTGACCACCTACATGTACGCATTGTGGCTGAACCATTTTACTGTCAATCTGTAAAGCCTTGAATATAAAGAGTTATTTGTGGAATGTGTTTCTTGGCTAATACTGTAAAACTGAGAAACTAACCACAATGAACCCACACTGATTTAGTCTGACAAAATTAGAGGAGATCCAGAAATTCGGAAAGGAAACCCAGGCTGCTAGACCCATAATACTGGAAAAAGAGGGTTGACATATCTGTACATTGTACATACTCCAAAAGATGTATTTTCAGTGTTTTTCTTACATTCATATGCTGCCTACAAGAAATTAAGGGACTTAAAAGAACCGCATACACTTGTCGAAAAGAGTACTGTAGGCTTAGGTGCTGGTGTTGTGGACTGTCACCTCCACCCCCACAAAGGGCCTGCTGTAATTGGGGAAACCTGTAGCAGTGTCCCTCTCCCATCAGGGAAAAAGCTAAACAAATTAAATTAAAATATCAATGAAAGGGGAACCATGGCCCCACCCCTATAACCTCCACCAATTTTAAGCACATAAAAAAATTATGTAACCAATATAAACAGAAACTAGAAGTGGAGGACGAGAACACAACAAAGTGAATGTTAAATATTGTACCTTTACAGTTGGCTTCATCGCTCAGCTTAGACCAGGAGCTATCAATAGACTCATCTGAACTGTTACTCCTCGCAGCTGCAGGGGGTTCAGGGTCACATGACCGATCACCAATGGTAATGCTCAACTTTGTGCTCACTGCAACACCAGCGTCCAACTTGTCATTGCCTTCAATTTTGCTCTCTACAAGTGCAGTATCTCCCTCTAACAAGACTTGAATATCTTTTGCATGTTGTGACTTGCTTAGAATTTCCTCAGCATTTTGTGTCTTTTTTAGTGGATCAACATTTTCCATTTTTGTAGCAGAGTGATTAACAACATTTTGTTCAGTCACAGATTCGGTGGTAGAGACGCTCTTGGCTATATCAACAAAAGTTTCAGCACTATCTTTGGCACTAATGTCAGTTTTATTGGTTTGGTTTGCTCTGTTATCTTCATCCTGTGGTAATTCTGTAGACTGCAAATTGGAAGGATCAGATGAAACAGCTGCCCTTGATGCAACTGGTGTTTGAACAGGCTGAACTGAGCTCAAATCGCCTGATTTAACTGTCAAATTTTCTGCTACTGGTGGCTGCAGTTGTTGTTGCTCTGTACTGCTTGGTGACGGTATTTTTGAAACTGCTCTCGATTCTCCAATTTTTTCCTTTTCCGCTTGTTCTTCAGCATTATCAATTGCTGTGGCACTGACATCATCACTATCCCAAGAGTCATCTGTGAAGTACAAGCAGATAAGCTATAGCTGAAATAATCACATAATTGTCTAATACTAAACCAGAGGATAAAATAATATTTGCAACAAGATGACTGATGTGCATACAAGAAGCTGATTTTTTTTATTGTGAGACAAAATCATTATTGACTTGTTGGCTATTGCAGTGTGGCATTGTTATAACAAATTAAATTTATTTATTTTTACTAATTTTTCACCTTCCTCGTCCCCCCAGCCAGGGAGATCCTCTTGTGCCTTGTCTGCTCTCAACACCAATGCTGCCCTTCTTTTCTCGTCCTGTTAACAAAAGTTTTTTTATTTGTTTCAGTCACTTTTTTCTTACAGGGCATCAACAACAGTAAAGAAAAAATTTACAGTAATAAATGTAATTAATTATTAATTATATAGTTTCCAAAAAAGGACTCATATTCTCCATCCCTGAGATCTCCAGTGCTTCAGCTGTATTCTCCACGTAAATTATATTGATTTGACTAATAAGAGTACTCCTTGTGTTCACAAAGTATAGAAGCTATGAAGACTGTCAAAGTTATAAATTAATCCAGGGTATTGATTAAAATGACTAATAATAAAAATAAATTAAAGTTCGATATTGATATTAATTCTATTTAAGATCTTGCAGGTGTGGAGATATCACAGGTATCAGATTTCTTCAAATTATCATGAAATGGCAAAGAAAAAAATAAACAGACCAAAAGAACTTTTTGATATAAAAAGATAGAATAATTAGAGAATGCCAAAAATTCAAGTCCCATTGCTCAGTGCACAAAGCTCAAGACCTCAGTGGTTTTGTATTGCATGAAATGTCTTAAGCCAAGCAAAATGCCAAATGAATGTAAAACCATGTTGGTGGTTGACTCTATACTATTCGTTTGATTGGTTGATTGAGGAACAATAAACCTTTCCAAACCACAAACGTGTAACTGTACCACTCACAGTCATTTGAAAAGCATAGTCTCAGTCACAGTTTTAAGAGCCAGAGTGGTGTTGGTAAGGAAGGAATTCATGATAATACCTGTTCCAGTTGGTGTAGTTTGTAGAAGTATCTGTTCCAAAACAGTGCATGTGTCACTGCCCCAGGGACCTGAAAAGAGTAGCGAGATATAAAGTAATCAGCTCTCTCTCTGACCCCCTCTCCCTCCCTTTCGCAAAATAAATTTTACACATTATGATCTTTATAGACTAAGTTTTTAAAATATTAAATAATGATTATTGATTTCTGATGCATCTGTCAGCAATCATCTTTAATTACCAGTTTGGTGTAGAGGGATCTTATTTCCGACTTGTTAACCAGTAGTTCTGATATGTCTCCTTTGTGTTGGTCCAGCTCAAACCCTTCACCCCATCTCTCATATAGTGACGGCGGCCCATCAGGTTCGTTACAATATGTACCAGGGTTGGTCTGGATCTCATGCAGACGAGCCTAAAACAGAAAATAGTAAAATGAACATTTATTAATATCACAGTTAACCCCTTCAGCTCCAAACATGCCATACCTGTATGACAGATTGATGAATTCTCCTACATGTATGTATTACCTAAACTGTCTCAGTCTACAGTTTCCTTGTAAACACGTCAAGTTTGAAGAATTATTGTGTTCTTTTATCTTTAATAATAGATAAAGTGCTGTGCATGATCATTTGCTTTATTCTCATTACCAAACAACTTATTTTGTATGGATAATGTAAGGAGAATTTATATACTGATAAACTGGCTGGGGCTGAAAGGGTTAACTGGAGAATACTTTCATCATGATACAATAAAACACACCAGCACCTGATACACATTTATACAATATGTACCCAAAACATCCATTTCTTTCAGAACAGCAACAAATACTATTAATACTACTTGATATGATGAGTCAGATTAACCACTGAATAATACTGTAGATCCAATGGAAGGATAGTTAAATGAAAAAAATGGATATAATTTTTTTATGGATATGAAAGAATGGACAGCTGTCAGTTAGAAAAAGATATGGATGGACGAATGAAGGTTGGTAAACTGATGAATGGACATTGGATGGATAGAAATATGGATGAAAGTTGGATGGGTGAATGGGTTGGTGGATGGACAGTACTTATTCATCTTGCTCCCTGAAGCACAACTAAAAGCATAGTTGTCAGTTTGCTTTTACAATTTCATTTAATATATATGAGCAGGCAATCTCTTGGAGAAAGTTCTCAATGAGCCAACACTTTCAACCAGCTACCACAGATGCCAAGACCAAGAACCCACCTTCATCCTGTCAAAAAGTGGTTCATCAAGCACCGGCTGCTGTTCTGTAGTGACTGGCACCACCTGGACGATGTTCTCCTTCAGTGTGGACGACAGTTTGCCAAGCCAGTCAGACATTCCTGGGCAATTGATCACATATTACATATATCATTAACACCGACATTGTTCAATTAAATTTCAGTAATTTAATAAACTGTTTAAGCTTCATCAGTAGCATTTTTTTAGTAATCAGCCCCTTCAGCCCCGGCCAGTTTGTCAGTATGTAAATTCTCCTTACACTACCCATATATTATGTTGTTTAGTTGTGAGAATAAAGCAAATGATCATACACAACAATTTATCTAAGACGAAAAACAAAATTTTTCCAACCTGTTTACAAGGAAACTATAGGCTGAGACAGTTTAGGAGAATTCAGCAATATGTTGTGTTTGACGTGTTTGGAGCTGAGAGGCTAAAGTATGAGAACTATCAGTTTATCACTCAAATGTTGTAAGGCCTGGTTTACACAGTCACTATGTTTTTTTATGCAACTTGTCTCACAGCATCAATGCAAACTAGTTGCATGAACCACTGCAGTAAGTAACACACCCTGAGTCGCACAAAATCATTTGCAATCAACATAGAGAGTAGATTCAATTGAGCTATACTTGTCTTAGCAATGATTTTGTCATCTCAGGGTTGTTGCACTGAATAATTTATTATTGGTGGATGCAATTTTTTTTCCAATGTTAGGTATCACATCTACAAAATCACTATCCATTTTTTTACAAATATTTTTTTATGGACTAGTTTTGAAAAAAACCCTGTTTTTTCTGCATTAGTAAGTAAGCTTAAAATGGGTTTTGAACAACAAGAGTTGATATGACCTATGTTTTTTGCCTGAGGTAGCTGACATTTTGAGTATTAGACCTTTGTCAGAGCTGACAGACAATATCAACCCTCTTTGATCAAAACTCATGTACTGTCAAGAAGTTCCAAGTACCTTGTCTAATGACAGCTGTGGTGCTTTCTTCCTCATCCTCTTCCACCTAGAATTAGCATCACAATACAACATATTAGTGACATTCACGACAACAATTTTGAAATATTTGTTGTTAATGGAAATGATACTGAAAACGGTAACAAAAATAACATAGGGGAATTCTGAAAACTGGACATGACTTCATAAATGAAAACTGTTTGGATTTAAATAATAACAGTGACAAGATAAATGAAATAAACAATAACAAAGGTACTAAGAACAACAAACTAAATAATATATATATTTTTATTTAAGTTTTTAAAATAGTTACAATCTTGAACTGGTGTGCTTTATTTCCACAAGTGGAAACTTTAATATTTTGTCTGATTGGCCAAGAAACCAACAGTTTCCTTGAAAATATAAATTTAAGTGTTCAGAGCTTTGAATTCACAGTTGTACAATAAAACCAACTCGATATTATAGATCGTAATAGCCAAGTTTGTAATGACAACCATGATGACACTGACAAATGGAAAGTTTAGATGAATTGATAATTTAGTTGAAAATAATATTAATTTTATTTGATGTTAGAAAACTACTCACAAGAATGGTATTGAGAATGATATTATACATGTATTGCACCTACCATGTTAAGACCTGGGTGGGGGGAGACTGGGCATAGGCAAGGTATTTGAACTTAGAGACAATCGTGACAGTCAAATGATAATTTATTGTTGTTAATTAAAAACTTGTCAGAAAATCCCTCACTGTATGCCTAGCATCCCCTTCCCTCTCTGACTAAAATTAATGGATACATATTAATAATGAAAAAAGATAATATCAACCCCAGGGGCCCTACTCAGATATTTTAATGACGGGGGAGTCCGACAGAGGTTCATATTTTATACCCAAAAAAATCCCAACTTCAGAATTTGTCTACCCAAAAAAATCCCTACGTT
>JAOBYH010169535.1:0-10546 GCA_025403525.1 Umimayanthus kanabou
AAAAATGACTCCCCACTTGTCCATTCGAGAGTTAAATGTATTCCTTGTGTGTGTCATTTTTGGATGCAATTTTTATTTTATTTTACCCTATAATATCGCATTGCGCTTTATTGTTTATTTTTTTGTTTCCTGCATTATTTTTAGCTATTTTGTTAACATTGTTCCGTTCTCCTCTCCCCAACTGCCCCCTTCTACTTGGTCTGCAACTCAAACCACTTGTTTAAGGTAATCTGGTTTTTGAATAGAAAATGGGAGTAATGAAAATCCGGACGTTTTCGAGGGAGACATGATTCTTACACCCGAACAGAAGCTGGCGGCCATTACAGGGGGTGATGTGGACAGGCCTCTTGGACGCGGCAGCATAAAGAACAGACGATGGCCTGGCGGAGTGTTAGTCTACAGGATCGATCAAAGCCTCTGTAAGAAATTGTGTGTTGCTCGTTGTATTGTACGTACTCCACCCCTCCTCCCTTCTCCGCTTTTCTCTGGTCTTTGAACCTAGCGCGCTATGAAGTTTTGTAACCACTCCTTTTTCCTGTTTTAAGACAAATCTATAGACATTGTCAAATTTTGTTTAAACACGGTTAAACATTGGTATAAAAAGACATTATAAAATGCAAAATACTAGCTAAATACTGCTCTACGTGTTTTCCTCGTGGGTTCCCTTTGATGAATATAAGTCATTTATGCCCTTCCTAAAGCTTGTTTGGCTTTGTGTGTTGTGCTTTGCGCTTGTGCAGTGTGTGTTGCGTTTTCTGTTTCGTGTATTGTGTTTTCTTCCTGTGTTTTGCTTACGTAGTTCGGATGGGAAAAATTCAAAAGAACAGCTCCTGAATACTCAAAACTGCGTTACTTGCAGAGTGTTCTGAGAATTTCGGATAATATATATATATTGGTGTAATGTTTTGAACATGATAACCGCCTTTGTTTAGTTCAGCTGGTCACTGTGACTCTGTCCCACCCAAGTAGCTCAGCTTAACTCAAGAAGGGGACAGACACTGGTTATAGCTTTGGCTTGGTGTTTGAATTTCGCTGTCGCTCAGCAGGGCTCGTGTCTCTATTACCCGTGTTTTGGCTTTGTGTGTTGTGCTTTGCGCTTGTGCAGTGTGTGTTGCGTTTTCTGTTTCGTGTATTGTGTTTTCTTCCTGTGTTTTGTGTTTTCACTTTGTGTATTGCGTTTCTTCTTTACCTTAAAGCTAATAATTTTAGCGACTGTTAAATTTAGCGATTTTGTCCGAGCGATGGTGCATAGTGGCAGAATATTTTAAAATCCACTATTCACCGAGATTGAAGATAATAAATGCATTAGTATGTGAAGATTCGAAGAGTAAACATTTGCATGGCTTCCTCTTCTGTCACTACCGAAAAACGGGAGTTTACGCCGGCCATTTTTTCACTCCGCAATTTATCCTCCTCCCGGGGGTTGACATTGTCCATTAGCCAGAGATAGCGAACCTCCAATGAGAATACTTGAAATACCAACGTCACCGAGTTTTTTTTTTATGCTAATACCCTTTACGCGCTTTTTACAAGTCAATATATTTTTCCAGAAATAGCTGTATAATAATGTTGTTTGTGTCCCATTGTTTCAATAGCAAGACATTCTAGAGCAATGTCTGCCATCAAAGCCGGGATGGCCGAGTGGACCAGGAAAACTTGTATCACCTTCAAAAAGCGAACTAATGAGAGAGCGTATGCTACTTTTCAAATAGGCAGTGGGTGAGTGACGCTATATTAGGATGGATAAAAGCTAGGTACCACAAAACCTTACTAGTATGCTCCGGGCTTATATACGTCTGTATAAAGGGGTTGTGGTCGGGCTTTTAATTAGAATTTCGGGGAGGCTTATGATCGGAGGATTAATATTCAATTGGGATGGATAGAAATAACTAAAACTCCACCCATACAACCAGTGGGCTTATAATACATTTGTAGGAGGTTATGGTTGGGCTTTTAGAATATCGGGGATTCTTATTACCGGGGGATTATAACTAAAATGGGATGAATACAAGTAACATAATCCACTAGAACGCAAGTGGGATTGTAATACCTTAGTAAGAGGTTATGGTTGTGCATATAACATATTGGGGGTACTTATACAATATCCTGTTTTGTTTTTATGTTTAACAAACAATAAATAAATTAGGCTCAAAAAGTATGAAACCAGAGAAGTTACAAGTAACAATTATATATTATCTATAGAGTTCGCTTGAGTATATAATATACAGCAATGGAGTACCGTAACTTTGACATTAAAAAGTGTCGACAATAGCAACTTACAACAACGCGCTAAGAGCGGTACGTCAGATAAAAAGAAACGGACAACGATTCGATAGAGCATAAATATTTATACCAAGGCAATTGAGTTGTTCAACGTGTATTTATTGAGCAACAGTGTTCATTTAGAATCCGAAGTAGTGGAGTCACGCAGACAGGAACTGACATGCAGCCTGGCATTAAGGCCGGTTTCCACTTCGGCGAATTCGGTCGCGCGAACCCCGGTAGGATCGCATGCTTTAGCATTGAAAAGAAGCGATCTGATTGGCTGTCGCTCATTCTGGTCGCAAAAAAGTTGAACTTGATTAAACTTTCAGGGCCCGGTTGTTCGAAAGTGAGTTAGCGCTAACCCAGGGTTAAATTTTTAACTCACGATTGGATTTACCTCATTAATTAAAGATTGATTTTGGCTATTATTTCGGGTTTACGTAATTGGGTTTCCTTGAAGTATACTTCAGTAATACTTTAGAAAGACTGGACGTGTTTCTGGATAAAGAAATCTTAGTTTAAAGTTTTGCCTAACTCTGGGTTAAATTTAACCCACGTCCAGAACTGGCCGCGCGTTCGCCAGTGAGCGATCGCTTTCAGCTTGGATTTCAAGCTGCGCATGCCCAGATAGGCCATCGCTTGGTTGCTCGACCGAATTCGCTGAAGTGGAAACCGGCCTTTAATTAGAGTATACAATGACTTCACGTGAGAATTCAACCAACTGGCCGCCTTCCCGTCCTCTTCTTAGAAAACAGAACGTGGAAAGCTCGATCTAGAGAACGTCAGCAACAAAGCATGAACCATTTCAATCGGCTTAAAAATTAAAGTTTCTAATTTTCCAAGTTTACACAACTTAATTTAAAACTGAAAAGAAACGAATGAGTTACAGAGACAAGAAAAGGGAAGCCGGCAAGTTAAAATGCCAGCATTCGTCTTCGTCCACGCTCGCGTCCGAGTTGCTTAAGGTCCCTAGCCTCGCCCTCAGGCATCCTCCTCTATCCGGCCGCTCCGTGCCTGGTTACTCAACGCTTCGTTTTCAAGATGGCGGACGACGAAGCTTGCTCTGCGTGTACGTGTATCAAGACAAAGGTAACCGCGCCGACAACCGTGACGACCAAACGAGCCGAAGAGTTGACTGGGGACGAGGCTATAAGGTCCCTATTTGCACAGGTAGCCCAAGCTCTGGATGCGAATAAAGTACGAAATTTCTTCCTTGGGTATTGGGTTACGATCGGGACGTTATTTAAGTCAACATATAACTGATCGCCGATTTTAAGCAAATGTATGGGGAATATGAATTATGCCGTGTGTTATTCAGAAAATTAATAAAACTCACTACTAACCTCTGGATCTGTGTGTTATTATCATTATTCATGTTTCTGTGGCGTTCGGAGCCGATTTGGCCGCGATCAATTAATCGCATCCAGAGCTTGGGCTACCTGTGCTATTTGTAACCCTATTGCTAGTACCCCCACCGCTCCGTTTTCTTGGTAATAAAGTATAATTCAAGGCCGGTGTCGTCTTTAAAACGGGTACTAAAGTGAAGTAACTGCTGTTGTTGTCCTACTTTCTCAGCTGCTCGTCTTCCGTGGGTCGGACGGGAGGTTACCAAACAATCAACTTGGCGAGCGGCTGCTGGACTACAGGAATCGTGGCTCATGAAATAGGTAATCTTTCACGTTTGTATGTAGCCTAACTCGGGCCTTGCTCTCTGCTTGGTAATTATTATAAAACTGATTGAAACAGCGTATACTTTGATCTCACTTGTTTACTACAATTCGTACAATGTTTGGTAAGTAATGTGAACCACCTTATATAAAGTGGAACGGAGGTTCGTAAAAGAAAATAGCCGCCAATTATTTGGTAGACTGTCTATATCATGTATATATATAGCATGCCTTAACTTTTCTGATTCTTGTTGAGATATCATCGGATTTTAAAATGAAAAAAAAAGAGAAAAAAAAATCGTTTGACTTAGGAAGATCAATAAAGATAAAAAAAAAAAGAAAAAAAATGTTCGAAACGCGTCCACCGGGTCTGTTGGTTCTATGTTTGATACCCTATAATCACTTTGCTACCTAAAGTTTGAAGATGTATGGCTGCTATTGCTTGACGAGGCTGAGAACTGCAGAGGAATTAATAGGAAACAAGCTGCGTAATTAAAACACCAAACTTGTCCATATATTTGTGCATATATACAGATTTTGAACAACAAGTCCTTATCTGTACAGTGCGTGATAAAGAGTTCATGCAAAGACGGATTTAGAATGTCTCATATTACACACTGTATTAACAAACATTATTATTGAACTCTTTCATTGCTTCGACGACAGCAATGTCTGAAGAATCCAACTTAAAACTATGAAATCACGAATGAAATCGTTGCATTATTTCACTTAACATCTTGTGGCGTGGTTGTGACACAAAGTAACTCTACAAGTCAATATCATGCTCCCGTTTCATGTTGAAGGTCACGCCCTTGGTTTCTATCACGAACAGTCACGACCGGATAGGGATAATTACGTCACCATCAACTGGAGATACATCCAAAGAGGTATGTAGTTACTAGTGCTTGGTATCTTTGGATCAATTACGGCCTATGGTTACCTTAGATACTAGGCATTTCCAAATGTACCGCTATATTTAGTAAGATATATAATTCTTTTTCCTTTTTATCAGTAAGTAGTCTTTAGTAATATAATTATTTTTCCTTTATATCAGTAAGTAAGTAGTCTTTAGTAATATAATTCTTTTCCTTTACATCAGTAAGTAGTTTTTAGTAATGTAATTCTTTTTCCTTTATATCAGTTTGTATCTAGACAGGATATAGTATTTCTTTTGCAATGTACTTCTAAAAGTGTGAAATGTATAAAAAAATAAAGTTGTTGCTTCTCTCTCTCGAAAAACGCAAACTCGCTTCTGCCCAGAATCCTTTCTCTTGTAAAGGTGTTAGACATCGGACTCTTTTTCTGTCTCTGTCAAAAATTGTCAGCTTCTCTTTAATGTAAGAACTGGACCAATAGCGCTTGACTAAATAACATTTGTATCCACTTGTCTTTCTTGTTTTTTAACTCCATTCGGCTTGGGCTTTTTGAAAAGTGCCGCCCGCGGCCTATAACTCTAAACTGTTTTAAAATAATATTGAAATGAGATTTTGTGGGGTAGTAGAGAACCATGAACTAATTAATTTGGTTTAATTTAGTTGGCATATGACGTTACCTTAGGTTATAATGACGTCATAACTGTCAAAATTTTGGGTTTTGACAAAAATCTCGCGGATCAAAAGTAGAAAAGTTTAGAGAGGATTATGGCTTAATAAACGACAAATAAACGATAAAAAATGAAAAGAAAACTTCCTTTTTAATATAAATAACAGTATTTTAAAGAAATGAGTATTATAAAGGGTGTTTTTTCAGCGAAAACTTAATGTTCAAATCTCACATTAGCTCATAAAATATATTAATATTTTGCTCAATTTCCTTGTGTTTAACGTATTAGTGTTTTTAAGACCGTTTTAGTTCTTTTTTTTAACGTTTTCAAATGCAAATCGACTGGGAAAAGCTTTAAATTTTGACAGTAGTGCAAAGTACATTGCCGCCATCTAAGATTTAAAAAAAAATACCTATTACGTCACAAGTCACGTGCAAAATTAATTACATAACAGAAAATATCGATTACTTGACTTTGAGACTAAGAATTAGCACTTGTTTTAAAGAATTCGTTAATTAATGGAGAAAGTTATTTAAAAAGTCAAACTTTGAGAAAACGAATTGCCATGGCAACAAGTTATACCCTTGACGCAAAATATTTTCAGAATCTTGTTCTCCAATAAATTTTAGTAAAAGGAAAACCACAGGATATAGCATTTGTACCGTCAGTAGAGATATCCAGCGTTTGGTATTTAATAAAGTTATATATACATGGAGCCGGAACCAATTGTAGAGTTGCAACGTTTTAGGTATTCAACTGATGATCAGTTACTGATTTGCCCATTACTTTACATGCGTGTACCTACATCGTAGTTGTTTGAACATATTTAAGGTACATATTTCAACTCAACCAATAATTACTTGGCTGATTTATTAAGGAGGTGGAGGGGGGTTAATGCAACTTCCGTCCCTTTTGAGAGGAAAGGGATAAAATAAAACCACCCGAGAGAGAAGGTTAAATAGCGAAAATTAAACATGCATTGGTTTGTTCAAATTAAACCAAAATGATTTTGTCGCATGCCGTCAAACGCCTCACAGCGAACATGAAGACGTTTTGCATTTTCTTTAAGCATACTTTTAAAACTTGCATTTTCTTGACTGAAATCCGATGTAGTAATTAATCGAACATCTGAAATTTAAATCTATAGTGGTTTCAACCCATCATCTTTTTGATTGACTGATTTATAGCTAATGATTGTGTGAATTTTGTTTTGTAGGTACAGAGTTTAACTTTAAAAAGTACAGCCGAACCACAATCGACTCACTTGGTACACCTTACGACTACGGTTCGGTTATGCATTACAGAGCCTCGGCCTTCTCCAACAGAAGAGGAAGAAACACCATTGTACCCAAAAGACCGGGAGTACGTGATAATGATCTTATTAATATATCAATAGGGGAAGGGGAAGGGAAGGGAGCGTGGTCGAGTGGCTTAAAACGCTGACTCGTAACACGGATATCCCGAGTTCGAGTCTTCTGCCTGCCGGCCACAATGGTGTAAAAAGCCTTCTTACCACCCTTCCTGCCAGTTATTATGTGTAACATGGCACTGAAAAGCCACTTACGGGGAGTTGTCTTAAGGTAATTATATTTCTTTTGAACTTTATATCGTACTTGAGTAATGTTTTAGAATAATTGGATTGCGTAATTGTTGAACAGGCTTTGGTATTGAATTGGGTAACAAAAAGACATGACCTAAATATCACGTCCCTTTCCATTTGTCCGGTCTGGCCAGCCATTTCTTAAATTGAACGTACAAGTTTACATAACTGGTTCTGGCTAGAATGGCCCTGCTCATGGATTCAGAGCCACTCAATTCTCCCGCTTCGGACGACCACAGCGCCGTCCCGATTTCGGAGAGTTGTGGCGGGAAAAATACAGCCGCGCGCCTGGGACCTTTCCATTTAAGCTAGCCAGAACCAGTTATTTTCGGCCGTCCAGAACGGACAACTGGAAAGTGATCTTAGTTAGTCTTTCTCTTAACCACCTTACCTTTACCGGACCTTTTCCTTTTAAATGCACCAGGGGGGATGGTGGGCTGGAAGAGAGTGAGGGAGGGGAGGGGGTGATTCGCCATGAACTCTCTTTAACGTGAAAATCTGAAAGTATATTAACTAATTAGTCGTCCACAACGTTTCTTTAGCTAATTAGTTTATTGAGGTTATGACGTGAGAGCCATATTATTATGACCTGAGGAAATCACCATAATTGTTTTGAAACTTGTTTAAAATAAAGTGAATATAAAATGGCTAAAAACATTTCATAATAATTAAACGTTTTCATCCCTAGAACATCTTCAGAGTATTCTTGTTTAAAACAGTCTTAGGTTTTCTCAGTAGAAAAAGCGTACTAAGTTAGAGTTTTGTGTAAAAACCTTACTATATGATTACAACAAAGCATTTTAGCACCGCGAACAAGATCTACGTGTTATGAAATTAAGGGCCTGTTTACATGGGTCGGGCTGTCACGGCAAGCCGGGATCGGGCTTGCCGGGACGAAAATTAGCAAGCGTTTACATGCAAAAATGTCATCTCGCCTGACCGAGACAACGTCAACGCCGATCGGATTTCTGTCGTCCTAACGGAATTTCTTGTACTGCTTGCTGTCCATGGTGGCCAGTTCCATCGTTGGTTCTGGTACTTATTACGACCGTCTTCGCGAGAAGCAATCGCCAACAGCACTTGGCACCGCATGCGTATACGTGCGTCAAAGTATAAGGTCATTCCGGCAAGCCGGGATATCTCGGCTAAAAGCCTTTACACGTACAAAACAAAAAGGTTGTCCCGGCTCACATGTAAACGATCTATTTACATACATGTAGTCAACGCTAATTAATAATAATAATAATAATAATAATAATAATAATAATAATAATAATAATAATAATAATAATAATAACAACTTTAATAAACTCTCCCGAGGGTTTTTCAGGCTTATTTACAATATTTTAAATGTATATAGCTAATCTAAGAAAAATACTAATCTATTCTAAAATTAAATACATGTAATAATCTATTATAAATCAGTTACTATTTAAAAAATTATTTAAAAGATGATTCCCGTGTGGTACGTGTTCACATGCATTTAATTAACGCAAATTTGATACACTAAGCGTAATAATTTGTATGGTAACCCGCGGTTTCCACAACAATACCATAAAGAAGGAAGAAAGAACGGCAATGGATATATTGCGGGAATAATAGAATTCCCTTGGAGATAACGACCGCTAACAGACGAATCTGAAGACATTATAGAATCAATATTTTGAATAACGATGATTCGACCGACTCTGACGGAGAGATAGATGACACTGATGTAATTGACTTAGCTGGAAGTAATATCAGGGTGTCCTAAATGTGCGATGCTGTAAAATAGTGTCAAACTAAGGTGCATAAAATTAACGGATTTCTTGAATTCGCAGAGAGTGACACACTAACTGCAGCAATTACGTGCGATGTTTCGTGCAAAATTGCACTGTGTGTCAGAGCTTAACAGTGGTTTATTAACCCTGAAACCGCCAAGGGGGTGGGGAGAGGGATTCGGCGATCCACCCCCTCGATTTTCTTGGCCTAAAATTTTTTACCTGTTGACCAATTGCGAAACAGTTTTGCACAACTGCTCCCCGATAATGAACACATCTTTTGACGCTAATCAAGTGACGACAGCATCGGTGATGTCATCATTCTAATTGAGGAGAATAGAGTTTGTTGTCAAACTTTCGAATTTTTGAATAGAAAAGATTAAAAATTATAGTTAATCATCTTCTTTTGGGTATTTCGTAGCTTTCTAGCTATTTTCAACAAAATGTCTCAATCTTAAAGCAAAATCTCAAAAATCGAAAATTCAAGATGGCGGCCATAGCGGCCGTCTTGGGTTTTTGTATTTTTGCTACCATGTGGGAACAGCGGCTAATTAAGATACAATTGTTACTATGCAAATTAATTAGTGGGTGTTACTATGCAAATTAATTAGTGGATCAAGCACTAATTGCATGCCAAAGGGCAAGTGCTAATTCCTAACTGTTTCAGAAAACTTAATTGGAGGGGGGTTCAACGAGCCCTCTCCCCTCCCCCCTCAACCATATATGTTTGGCCAAAAGGCTTGACCGTTTAAAAGGTTAACAAAGAAGATAGATAGCTTTCAATTCAATCAATTTAGATCAAATTACAATTGTAACGGCAAACTTCAAATCGTTGTGAACTACGCATGCAAGATTCCATCGATGTACATCGTTGAATATCAGCGGGTATACCACGATTAGAAGACCAATTAGATTCATTGATTTGCAATTGACAACAATTAAGTTATATCAATGTATTGTACTGCATATATACGATTGGTATTAAGAGTCACCCAAGCGGAGATGCTCGTTGGCACAAACAACATAAAAAATAACATATATGCGAATTTCACTTTAACTTAATGTTAATAACTAAAAGGTGAGGATATATGTAGTTGAGCTATCACTTGTTGAATAGCTCAAAACAAGTTTCACGCATCTTCTAATTTTTTCCTTTTAGGTGTCTATTGGACAAAGGAGAGGCCTCAGCCCTATTGATGCCCAACAAATGAATCTTCTTTACAAAAGCGAGTGTTCTAAAAAACCAGGGGGAGGAGGTACTGGTGGAGGAGGGGGAGGGGGAGGTGGAGGTGGAGGTTAGTTGAAGTATGAATGGGTTATATACAATACTCATCACTTGGCATTGATTGAGATATTTTGACAGGAACTCCATTGATATCAGTTGCGTGGCTACTCTTATATAAATACTGTTGTTATGTTATTGCTACTGTTGTTATCGTTATTGTTATTGTTATTGTTAATGCTAATCTGTTAATGTTAATGTTAATGTTACCATTACTATTACCGTTAATACTGTCACTGTGACTGTTACTTTGACTATCACTATCACTATACTTTTACTATTATTGTTACTATTACCATTACTATTGCTATTACTATTACTGTTACTGTTACTGTTACTGTTACTGTTACTGTTACTATTACTATTACTATTACTATTACTATTACTATTACTGTTACTGTTACTGTTACTGTTACTGTTACTATTACT
>JAOBYH010169646.1:0-10546 GCA_025403525.1 Umimayanthus kanabou
TAGTTTTATATTTATAGGTTACAGAACTAAAAAGTTTATTTTCAATTTATTGCATGCACAATCAGTCTCAGCATTGACAGCAAGAAAAAAATCCCGTCGACCTTTGTCCCGGGGGCAGAATTAGAAATCAGAAATGCAAATTGACCAAGTCAGTTCATAATACTGTAAGGCTAAACACCATCAAAGGCTCTGTTTTATAAAAAAACTACATTAAAAAGCTCAGACAATAAATTTAACCGTGAAGGGAAAACACAAAAATATTTTAAAATAGCTGGTTCAAAAATTTTAAAGTAAAACTGCTAATGTTCAGTTCATCGGGTCTTTCGCTTCATTTTGCGATAAAGCCGGTAACTATGGCGTCGGTCACTACAAATTATGGGGATGGATTTTTGACACGAAAGACATTTCTCGTCCTCCTACGCAAAGTAGCACTAGCAGTGGCAAAGTGAAGACATGATATATGCATGGTTCATTATTCTTTTGACTGTACATTTAAGTGCAATAACTTTGAGAGAGAGAGAGAGAGAGAGAAACATATGGCACACGGCCCGTACAACGTTACGTAAGGTTAAAAGTACATATAGTTACATTTTAAAGATTAAAATGTGTTTGGGGTTAGAGCATTGTAGTTCAGCGGGAATTTACAAGCTAGCTGTCATCTGAAACACACCATAAAGTCGAGCTTGCACGATTTTATAAACAAACTACAGAGACAAAGTGGGCAAATGGCCAAGTTGTTAGCGATCTCGCTAGCTAATATAATTTTCCTGCGCAATATAAAAGCAATCGAATTACTTACCACCAGCGATCGCACATCTGAGAACTAACTTCACCTAAAACAAACATTACACCAAAAAAGCTGCAGAGAATAATTTAGCCGCTTCCGAACGAAAGAATTTGTAAAAAGGTTAGTTCATCTTCGATTTCGTGTTCCAGTTCTTACAGCCAGAAATGTGGTATGATCCCCAACTGTGGCCTACCACAACCAAGCGAGTAACTATTTAACCAACGTGCCAAAAATGGCCAAGTCTCTTACCTGAATCATATAAAGCTGGGCGATTCTGTATTCTTCCACACTCATAGGCAGCGGAATACGGTATTCCTTTATCAACATTTTCAACACTTTCCTTGCCAACGGTCTGTTGCCTAGCTGATGGTTTCGTGTGGATCCAGCAAAACGAAGGAAGAAAGCTTTACCCCAAATATATTTAGTAACTACATACTTTTTGCAGGATGATTGACGAAAATAAACATAACTTCGGTTCTACCGTCCGAGCGGCCGGAAGCCATCTTTAATGACGTCACTGGATACCAAAACAGCTGTTTGACCTCGCTCTGGCGTCGGGTACTTCAAATGAAATTGAATTATTCTTCGATTGCGAAGAATTATTCTTCGATTGCGAAGACTTTCTTCAGTTTCTTCTTTTTTGTGAAGCTAACTTTTGATCGCACGCACGTCTACACATAACTTATCTTCGCTGTCGCATCTGTATTTTGAAAAACTATTCTTAATCGTGCAGTATTTTTATTCTCGGCATGTTAACTGACTTTTAAGTATATTTGATAAACCTTGTTGCCATGAGAATCAAATCGACCCGAGTTTAAATAAAGTATCATCGCAACACGCTATGAAAACCTTTCCCTGCTAAGATCATTTAATCTTTTCAATAATTCGCAATAGATCTTAGTATTTCGTCCTGGATAAGACTAGCTTTCAAAAATTATCTTTTGGAAAAAAATATATAAAAAGACATGTAGTGCACAAAACATTTTGCAAAAAGCTGCAGCGTAGAGTACATCCTTGTCAAAAAACGCAAAATATGCTGGGTTTTTTTCCTTACGTATTGACGAAGATGCGTCAAAGTCTTGAATGTTTGCAATGTTACTATGTACCAGCCATAAACATCTGTTAAAACACACAACTCAATTTGCATAGAACAGCTGAGAGAAGCTTCTAATGGCAAAATCTTAGTTCTTAAGCTGGCGAAAATATCGCCTTTCCCAAGGTAGAAGCCCTTATCTTCTTCAATTTCTTCTGAACGACTTGATATATATTGTTTCCCTTTGACCAAATTAGAGTTTGTCTAACGTGAAACGTGCACCAAAGTCCAGAGGCAACACGCCTTGATGACGTCAGACTGGAACACGAATTCCGGTGTCGCCCTTTGCGTACTCAGTTGAGGCAATTTCGCACTTGAAAGGCAATTCATTTTTGCGTTAAACTTATGACGTTTCCGTCCGTGAATGAAGCTGTATGAGGCATGGAGTTTTTATGTAAACTAGAATCAAACATCCTCGCTAACCCAAGGCAGTCATTTTGTTCCGGCCTGCTGGTGATGGTGACGGTGTGGTGACGTTACTGAGTGACCTTATCCAGTGGATAAATGACCTAAAATGGCTAAATAGTAAATATCTTTTGTTTGGGTTACTGTTCAACTTTTATGGGCTTATTTCGTAATGTCTGAGCTGAAAATATTTCATCAAAAGATTCTTCGCTGATTAAATATCGCTGATTATTAAAGATCTGAAAATTTCGCCGGGAGTCGTCAAAAATGGAAATAAAAAGCAACTGTCAGCGCGAAACTCCTTGAATTGACCATATATATATATATAGTAATTAAGATCCATTATTTTTTCACTGCACAGAACAATAACTACTTTATAATGCGGTTGTTCTGATATTTTCCTATCTCCAAGTGCAGGACTTAACATTTCCAAGCCACGTTTGTCCTTGTTGTGCATGGAAGTCAGGAACAAATCCCCATAGCTTCAGTTATATTATACAAAATAGTGTCAATGCAGGGTTAATACAACAGCAACATTTTTGGGAATGGCAATATTTCGAGTAGCCGCGCTACTCTCTTTGAAGCCAGAGCCGGCGGAATCAAATGAAAAACTTATTACTCGAAACACAAACACTGCTTGTTGGAATCTAACAACAGCATATGGAGGAGAAGGATATGGGGGGAATTATTATTCGTTTTCCTTTTTCTGATTTGTAGACGAGTATTTTACACGACACTAACTGAAACTTGCTAAACTGTCAATTTTTTAGATTGCTTACCTAGTGCAGGCAGCGGTACAAAAAGCGGCATTCAATTGGTTTTCGGCTCGGAAAGAAGAATGAGTTGAGTGCAATTTTTTCCCTTGGCGGTCAGCTTTAAGTTTATTTTTACGTTAAGTTAATATAAACCTGGATTATCTATATCGAAGTTTTGCTTTTTTACGGCGGGAAAGACGTGGGTGTGACCACTTTTCGCAACTTTCTCGAAAACATGCGATTGGGGGAGCAGGGGGGTGGGGGAGGGCATGTGCTTGATAATCGCTGCGAGATTAGGAAAGTACACGTCTTCGGAAACGTTAAGAACCAGTTGAATCTATAACTATCAAATATTAAGAAGATTGTTAAAGAAATGTATTTTCTCCATGCAAAACCAGTAACTACTTTTTGGGGGAAGGGAGGAGGGTTAGGGAATCGGTTAATTTTAGGAGGCTATATTGAAAGAAAAAAATGCGGACTCTGTACAAATAACGTTTTTTGTACACATACTGCATATAAGAACGATTATGTCCACCATTTTGACACTGCTGACTGGTATAAGAGCACTTTTCTTTGCTACAGCGACCCCGCATAAAAAAGGTACATGTACAACATGGCTCACCAGTCAAGTCTAGCTTACACAGTATACCCCATAGCAGGATAATGTAGGCCTTTTGCTGCACATGTTTAGCAATGTTTTTTTTTTTAAATATCACCCTCCAACACCTGAAAACTGCTACATGTACTAGTTCTGAACTTTCTCCGAGTTTTAGCCCAGTTTTACATGACAGACTAATTTTTTTGTTGGTGGTGCAAAAACCTTTTCCTCTACCAGATTACAGCTTCTCCCAGCACAGTAACCACATTAGAGAAAACAGGTAACCTTCAGGAAACAAAGGGAATTTATTTATCAGCAAATCCAGTCAAGTTTTCTGTAGAGTGTACTTCCAGAAAAAAATCCACACCCCCCTCAACTATGAAATTTCCAGTTTGAGCCCGAGCTTAAGGGAATTTTCAACTGCCTCTGTGGTTAGAATGTTATTATTTTCTGGAACTTCACAATAATAATAATACAGTAATAATAATATCAATAATAAACAACAATAATAAAAGCACAAACAATACTAAGCGAGTATTTAGAGTGCCCAAATTGAAGGCATGCAAGGACACTGTAAAATTGCAAAAAAAATACTAATTACAATAAAGGAGAAAAAAGGACACTCACTTTTTACAATACAGGTAATAAATGTGTATAAATTCCTAAAAGCAAGGAGACAGAAAACAAAAACCAAAAAAATACGCTAAAATAATTTGAAAAAGGAAAGTCTGATCAAGTCCTGTTTCTGTTTTCATTCATAAAAGCAAATGACCCATGTTTTTATATAATAAGAATTTTCATTTAAAATTCTGACTACCTTTCCTCAACTCAAATCAAAATTCTATGACTTTTTAGACCTGGAAAACAAATTTCCTTGGTTACAACAGTGCTTGTTCAAGTTCAGTTTGCTTGTTCTGAAGGTATTTGCATTGAAGCTCCAAGTCTTACAATGATTAGAAATTGCTCATTTCTATCAGAATCGAATTTTGGAAATAATATTTAACAGACAAATGGCAGTTCAAGTACTACCCAAAGTGCAGTGCTTCCTCACTTAAGAAAAGTGCCTGTTGTGTTCTAAACCTTTTCCCCATTTCTAAATCTCCCTCCACTCCCCTAGTTAGGGTTAAGCTACCCCAGAAGTCTTTCCAAAATTGAAACATTATTTTGTTAAAGGTTGTTTTCAAAATGACAGATTTGTTAAAATGTTTAAACACTGTACAATCCTTAATTAACAAGTTCATTATCTTTCAAAAACATGTATGAATACAGAACTATCTGCTACATCTAGTCACAGCATGTGTATGTGCTTAATTCAATAACCTGGCACAGCCTTACCAACTCAGACTGCAAGTCTCTCAAGGCCTTGCTACTGCAGTACACCCTAAAACTGACAAAATAAAGCCACTGCAAAAAGTATAAACGAATTATACGCATGTACTTTCTGCAGAAACTCCTACAAAACTATACAAATCTAATCCAAAAGTGGGCAACTACCCTGATCAAACCCCAAGCATTTGAATTTATTATAGTTCCACATGGTGGAGACACTTGACACCAAATCAAGTTCTCACACACCACTGGGATATAATGCCAAACAACACAATTGCCTGACCTTTATTGATAACAATAAACCTCTGCATGGTGACAAGATTCAGTGTCGTGACACTCAGCCGTAAACACAACATACTGTGCAAGAACAAAATTTTGCGGGAATTTATTTTTGCGGTTTTCGCTGATTTTTGGCCAAATCACACAATTAAATTCCCACACAAAAAATTCCCACAAAAATACTTCTGTAAAAATTAACAAATACATAAAATTTGTGTTTTTTTATTTCTTATAGCAAAAAGAAAATTGTCAAACCACAAAAATAACTTCCCGTCAGAAATTTTAGGTTATCACAATCTGCAAAAACTTCTCCCTGCAAAACATAAAAATTTGACCAATCGCAAAAATAAATTCCCACAAAATTTTCTTCTTGCACGGTATGTGATAATAGTAATTCCACAAAATTCCTACCTACAGAACAGGGGGGTCACAACAAGAATAAGTGAATTTTCCAACAAACATGTGACCTTTGGTGCATGCAAACTAGAACCCCTTCCCCCCTGGTGGTGAGAGAACATTTTCCATTTCTTTTGTGTCTCAGCCAGCAGAAAATAACACTTCTTGTTTAATTTCAAGATATTTCACCCTAAAAATAGTTTTGCTTTTTTTAACAGTCCACAGTTTCCATTTTTGTTGCTGCTGCATTACTTTAGAAACCGAAAACTTCTTGTTTGAAAAAAAGAATCTTGTCTGTTTATACTTTTTCAAGTATTAAATAATTATGTATTTGATCCTCAGAGAATCTACCGAGAGTGGAGCCTTTGGTCACAAGAAAGGCTATTTGCTGAGTGGGGAATGCCATAATGTTTAATGCCCAGCAGTTTGCCTGGGGGAGCCAACTTTTGAATTTGACTCATACATTATTTCCATGTATCTTCCAATAAATTATATTTTCATCCAAGACCGGGTCAAATGTTATGAGCATCAGAGTAGAATGACCAAATTTTGATGAGAGTTTTGTTCAACTCTCATGCATGTATGCAGTCAAATGAGGGCAAGTCAATGAGAGTTGAGTTGACAGGTGTCACTCAACAAAATAAAGAGTGGAACTCTCATCAACTCTCATCGAAACTTCGAACATGTTCAAAGCAGATGACAGCACTTGAGAGCTAGTGAGAATACACAAGATGTTGGCAGTCGAAAAAAAGGTAGTTTGAACTCTCATCAACTCTTATCCTTGTTTGACACCTGCTTACGGAGTACAATATTTACTTGAAAAGATACCAGTCTTTAAACTATTCGCTGTAGCACTTATTCATGGACAACGTTTACTAAGGCCAAACAAAAAATATGTGTGTTTCCAGTTACATGCTTCTTAAAATTAGGGTAGGTAGGTAGGATTTGTCCTATAATTTTTTATAAAGTTTTGCTTTGACACTGTTTGAATAAGTTCAAGTGTTCAGAACAAGTGTCGTGTTGATAAAGGGTGCTGTGCTTATTAAGTTATTTGATGGAGGCACTTATTAGATTGAGGAATTTTGGGCACTTATTCAAGTAAATATGAAATGTTGCAAAGTGCAAATTATCTTACAGCACTAGGCACATTGTAAAACAATTTGCACAGAGAATTGACATCTAATGATTTCACAGCTCACACTTGTTTCACCGTGTTTGAAGCAGAACTCAATTCCTCACTCCTTCCATTTGACAGCATCTCAATATCTTGAAATAAGTTATCACATCTGTTAAATTGGTATATTTTTTCTAATCCAGCATAAGATCCCTCGTAGATCGACTCGACAACATGACTTGGAATCTGACGGTTTTTCCTCTGTTTTGCCTGCTCCAACACTCTTTCCAACGGAATGTATGGAAGACGACGAACTCGAATAGTATATCCGCGAACTTTAAGCCGAGTCATATAGTCAATAAGCTCAAGGTATTTCACACAAGTTCCTTCCGCAACAAACGATATCTTCTCCTCCAAAATCCAGTCAGTTAGACGAATAGCAATATGTCTTGCAAGTGGGTAATATTCCTCAACCTTGTCTGGTTCAAAACCTTGAAGCATCCCCATAATTTCGTCTGTATCGACATAAGCGTAGTTGCCGTAAACGGGGTGAGATTTGAATTCACTATTTATTACGGTTGTTTTTCCAGCACCCATAGGCCCTAAAACGAAGAGAGCATCTCCCAGAAAGGTCGTGTTACGAAATCTTCGTTTCCATTCATTTTCAACAAGTTCTGTATTCACAAAGTTAGTGTGAAATGAAGCTGATGAACTGACTTCACGACAGTTTTGAGAAACCATCGCACTTGGCGAGCATCCGCTCGCACTTTCTGACGCCAGTTTCAAAACTTTCATGGCATAAATGGAGGATAAACTTCTACTATACCCCCTAAACAACCTGTCCTTATTTAAACAAGCAGGAAAAGTCGACGAGCGATGCAATCTCGGATAAATTAAGCTCATACGCAATCCCAGAAAGTACGCCATGTTTTATACCATGCTCATTTGCGCGTGCGCAGTGGCCATGACGTCATGTGAACTGAGGGGCGTTGAAAGGGGTCAGTCACGATTTGCACCATCATTAAAAAATACCAGAACTGATCAGCGAAAATTTAGGGGATTTACCTTAAAAACTGTGACACAGAAATTTTAAGAGAGATTCGACTGGACATGCACGCTTGCAAGTGAAATTCCGTCACCATGACCATGCGATATTTTATTGTTGTTTATATCTCTGATTAAAGATAAACCTCCCAAATTAAAATTTTCGCTGCTTCCCGACTTCCACTTGCTCTATCACTTCTTTCCATCAGGGGTAATTTCAAGTTTTTGATTGGCATAAAATTATAGTTCGTGACAAAGGTCTATTTATATGACCACAAAGCGGTAGTTGAGTTTCATTATGAGTCTATTTATTATTGAGATACATATAATGTATATGCTATTAGTACAAATAGATATGTATTTATATAGTTAGATCTACATGCACAAGGGAAAGGGTGTACAGTACAAGAATACAAGTGTTCATAGGAAGGAACTTCTGTGAAATACCTCGAGCTTGTAGACTACACGACTCGATTCAAAGCAGGAGATTTGCACGAACAGCCCATGCGCCAATCATGTGTGACGTAACGACTGAGTAGCCTCCTCCGCAGTCATCTCCATATGGCATTTCCGGAGCGAGATCGCCGGCGAGCGGCGGCGGCGAGGAAAGAGAGAGTCTGGGGCTCGCTCGGGGCCTTCGGCCGCTCGTTTGTTTTGCTCCGGATGACTGCGGAGGAGGCTAACGACTGAGTATAGTTTCCATTTTTGTGTCACTAGAAGGCCGACATCGAATTGGTGGTTGCCAAAGTGATACACTTATTACGCTAATTCTTTTAATAACGTTATAAAATTCTTGTACTATGACATTTCAGTTTAAAAATGAAATTGTTCGGAACTTTGGTTTGGAAAGCTAAACATGAAATATTTATCAAGTTCTGATCTCTTACTCTTGGCCTCCCCGCAGAATATTATTAGCGACCTTTTATTAGTTTTAATAGCAGCCGAGACGGCAACAGCTGGAACTACTGCTACCCAAGGTAAAACTCAGTGCATAACTTCAATGCACACGCCACACTAGACTGCACCGACCTCTTTAATTCTTTTTATAAGAACAATTAAGGATGTTACACTCATTTTTTATAAGAACGTCTAATTTTTGGGATGAGGATGAATGTTCTTAAATATTTTAAGGATTTCAGCCTCAAATGTTTTTAAAATGTTCTTAAAATGTTCTTAAACATAACTGTTAGTATTGGGTGTACAGCAAGTTGTTATTTTGCATCCGTACAAACCAACCGGAGCACAAATACGCTTTACTGAATTAGCCGCTTCCCTGGCCAGCAAGAAAGAAATATAGAAATAATAAAAATAATTTAAAACAAACTTGTCATGCACAACACTAAAGGTAATGTTGCACTGGTGAACATTAGCCGAGAAAAAAAATTATTCCCATGATCTTGCGCCAGTATCCAAAATAAAAGTTCTCCACCTTTCCTCAGCCTCAGTATATTCTTAACAAGCATGACCTTAAATTTTGGTAGTTTTTCTGCCTCGTGTTCTTATAAAAATGGTTCTTATGAAAAAAAAAAAAGAGTGTATTTCAGCCTATACAATTTCTTAAATATCTGAGCAAACCTCGACCACATGTCGACCAGCCTCAATGTTATAAATATACTTTGTTTTTATGAGGGAAAACATCATTACTGGTTCCCCAGAAGTTGTTGGCCCTCCTATTATAATTAATTTTAAAGGGTTAAAAACTCCCGTACTGACAGGGAGGCTGGCCAGAAGGCTTTTCCGGCGGGCAGAGGACTCGAATATTAAAGGTTCTCTCATAAAGTATATATTGAGAGCAGTTTCTTCCCACTTTGCTTATAATCGAGAAAAGTTGAGAAAAAATTGAAGGAGCTACGAAGTCACGAGCGTGATGGCGAGCTACTGACCTTAATTTTTCATGGTATAGTGCGACCCAAGGGTGTCTGGGTGCTAACAATTTTCATGTTCTGTGTGCATTTCCTTCACAAGCAACCAAAAAAACTGGTCCTTTTCGTCAATTCCAAAAACTAAATCCCTCAAAAGCCGAATCATAAAGACAAACATCCATCGAAAAGTATAATCAAGATCAGGTCCCAAGTTTTTAGAACATATTTCAAATTCCATTGACATTTTTTCTTTTTCTTTTTTCTTCCTTTTTTTATTTTGCTAAACTTATTGAACTAACAAACCTTCTAGGCCATACCAAGGGTTCATTAACGTCTTGGCCATACATAACAGTAGCTGGACAAAGATCGACCATCAAAGGAAAGGCAAACCAAGTTTAGTGAAGTTTTTCATTCAAAAACCGTTTTTTCTTTTATTCGTTCCATTTAAATACCGAATCTGTTGACAACTGGACAACTCCACATTTTTGTTCAATTTAATTACCGCTAAAATTTGATGGACCGACTCAATTTACCGACCTAGCTCGTGGAAGTTATTGACTGGCTGAAGTCCATGTTTTGAACAACTAGTCCTTAGAACCTTCACGAAAACCCAATATTGAGGACAAACCTTATGGGGACTATCGCAAGAAAAGCCAGAAATGTGGGACATATTTTTCTTAGCCTAAGGCCCTAAGGGCCGAGTCATTTGACTTTTGAGGGGGGAGGAAGTTGGAAGATTTGGTCAGTGCAAGATTTTTTCCCCACATTGATAAACAAGGCAGATATTTTTTCCAGTTGAAAGGCGCTGCACGATATAGAGAGCTTATCGAGCATGAATACTTTTCTTGCTTGTGGGTGCTGCATTTCAGACTCTACAGGACCCC
>JAOBYH010169868.1:0-10543 GCA_025403525.1 Umimayanthus kanabou
CCGGAAGATCCCTGAAATTTTGGTCTGAATTGTGTGTTTTCAGATTCAATCATAAAGAAAGTCAGGTACGTATAGTCTGTGTATAAATTTGCATGAAGACAGTTACTGAGTTAGGGATTTTTTGTTTGTTAATGTTAAGATAGTATTCAGAACTCACCCCCACCCCCCTCCCATATACTTAAGAAAATACATGTAGCCAAGTGGGGACCCTGCCCGGGTGTCTCCTGGGGTGTCCATATCACACACATAGCATGTGGCTACATAGTATAATATGGCAATTTTTAGAATGCATATTTTTAAGCTTTTACCAAATTATCATTATGAAATTAAATTGCTAATTTGTATTAGAGCAGGACATACTAGAAACCAGTGATAGGACTATTCAATTCCTTTTGACGCCATATATGGGCCATACAGTAGGAACCATACCATTCATATCAATGATGTCATGTTCCTAATATGAACAAAACAAAACCCACTTGCTTTATTGTAGTCAATATCATGCTGTCACTGTTCCAGACCCGGGCTGCAGTCTGTTGATAACAAAGTATGAAACATCGAATATTGTTTTCATTTTCAGATGGAACAGATGTTAAAAGATTTTCAAGAATTCCTGCAAAACAGAGTTGCTGAGGGTTTTAGTGAGAAGTATAGGTCATCTGTTCAGCCGTTTAATCTTGAGATAAAAAAATCATCAATCAGGCATCCAGATGCAGGCAGAGGTTAGGAACAAGACAGAACTTTACAATATAAAAATGAAAATAATTTACCATATTTATTTACTCAAACTGAAAATCCCACTGATAGCACTAATTGTTAAATATATTAAATTTTATACTTTTTGATACATGTCAGGTATTTAGCATGCAGCTTCTAAGTTAATAATGCTTTTTTCTGAAGATTTTATTAGCAGCTATTTAACTTAGCAATTAATAAGATAAATACCGTCTAATACTAATCTTAACAGTACTACATGTACATAACTACTATTTTTAGCAATTACTAAACTTTAGGAATTTTTGCAAACTTCTAAAAATTTTGCTAACACCAGTAGTTGCTAACAGTAGCAACCTCAAGACATGCAAGGGCTTCACAAGGCGTCATTATATTGTCAGATGCATAGACTACTGGTATGTGCAGACTGTGTACTAGCTTAATATATACATGTGTTAAACTGGCCCAAAGTTACAGTTAGTAGACTGTACATATTTCCCTCTTAGTAATGTTCAGGTAATATGCATAAATGACCTTCAGCTGGAAATCCTGTTGGAATTGTTTTCTTCTCAGAATTTCCTGGAATAGTCCTAGTCCAGGTATTTGAGAAACTTCTGGAATGTTAAAATACATTTATTTAAGTCTAGTCTGTTTTTCCCCTTTAACCCTTTCTGAGCCCCAGCCAGCTTATCAGTTTGTAATTAATTCTTCTTGCATGAGGGTATCCACATAAAATATTTCAAGTTGTTAATGGTATTCTCCCTGAACCAGCTGTTTGCAACAATACTATACTATAGACTGAGACAGTTTGGGATCTTCAAATCTAATAATACATCATATGGCATGTTTGGGGCAGAGAGGGTTAAAACTCTACAGTCATGATATGAAACAAAACTTATTAATTAGAATCATTTTATTTTTCTATTGACTGCAAGAATCCTAACAAACTCCTGGAAATGTCATATTTTCAAAGTTGTCACAGACTGCAGGTCTACAAAATCCTGTAAAGACTATTTTAATTAATTATGCAATTATATGTTGCAGGGGTGTTTCTAAATGGAATCACAGTTCCTGGAACTCTGCTGATGTTTCATCCTGGAGTAGTGGTACAGTTATTAAGGAATAGTGTTAATAAGAATATTTATTTAATTTTACTTTAAATAGATTTAAGATTTCTTTATATATTGGTGTTTCATTAATTTATTCAGTTTAAACCACTCCTAAAATGTTCAGTCATGTCCAGTGTCCAGTATACTCGATCTGACTCCAATGGTCACAGTCACTCAAGGAACAGTGCCAGGTTGTGAGAGACTTAGAAAAAAATACCATGCCACAAAGTGACAACCGAGAGGGCACAAAATATTGATCGGTCACAGATCGTGTCAGGTCGTGAGATGGCGCAAACAAATCAGACTTTGTTCTCTAAATGTCACGAACAAAACTGTAGCCAACTATTTGTGTATGACTCATTCTCTAAATGTCACGAACAAAACTGTGGCCAACTATTTGTGTATGACTCATTCTCTAAATGTCACGAACAAAACTGTAGCCAACTATATGTGTATGACTCAGAGTTCTCTAAATGTCACGAACAACACTGTGGCCAACTATATTATGTGTATGACTCGTTCTCTAAATGTCACCAACAAAACTATGGCCAACTACATGTGTATGACTTATATAGTTCTCTAAATGTCATGAACAAGATTTTATATTTTTGCTCGACGCGAATTACGACCAAATGTGCAAATTAAACACGGAACTAAACAGACAACAGTACTATGATTCATTCTATAATAATTGTCACCAATAAAGCTATGGTCAACCACGGCCTTCGAGTTTGCATCAATCAGCCAAACAGGAACTTTGCTTCCGAACAAAAACTACTACCGACCATCTTCGACCATGTCAGTTCATAACGGTCCATCACAATCGGTCACCATCGGTCAAGTTTTATACCCACCCCTCAACAAAGTGATAGAGATTTTTCTAAGTCCCTCATGACCCAACACTGACTCTCTTCAACCGTGTCAGTCCGTAATGGTCCGTCTCGATTGGTCACCATCGGCCAAGATTTATACCCTCCTCTCAACAAGGTGATAGAGAGTTTTCTAAGTTCCCCATGACCTGGCAGTAACGGTGTTTGACCGTGTAACTTCGTGACGGTCCAACTCGATCGGCCACTGACCACGACCAACAGACACAGACAGTCCTTTGCTGTGAAAATAACGATCAGTCATGAAATTGATGGGTCGACACGTACCTTTTATGATCGGAGTCAGTTCTTGTGTATTGGACAACCTTGTTGAAGCTTTCTAACCTTCATTTCTTCATTTTTGCAGTATTTGCCCCCAGACATTAGGAAGATGCCAAATTATCCTCAAATTAACAAGAATAACACATATTTGATGTCCAGATATGATGGCTGCATTTTGGATGCCAATAAATTCAATACAAATGTTCAGGTTTGTCATAAGCTCACTTGATAATCATGTTTTAATATCATCCACCTTTGAAAAGGAAACTATTTGCACTCTGCATCTCAGTATTTCCACTCAAAATTCCCAAACCCCAAAAGTAAATTTCAGAAAATTCCGTACAGATCCCCCCTCCCCCAGAGAATTTTTTGGTTTTGACTTCACCTCCCCCTTGAAATTTCCAGTTCAAGTCATAGTTTCTACAATTATATGTTTTCTCATCTGAACTCCGTCTGTGAACATGCAAGGACGTTAAACCATTGGTCTAGTCTCTCGACGTTCTATCGGGGGACTTTTAAAAAAGAACTCATGCACTTGTTGATAAGAGTAGGCTAATGCTGGTGTTGTTGACTGTTAGAGAGGGCCACTGGGCTATCAGTGATCTGAAATTACTGCACGACAGTCTCGTGCTTCTCTTGGTAAATAAAGTTGTTATACTATGTTATGTTACTCCCCTTCCCAACACCCATTGGGAGAGTATGAACTTTTTCTGGAACAGTATATTTACTACTCCATACATGTTATCTGTGCAAGTACAATCTCCCAACCAGCAAACGAAAGGGATAGCTGTGGCACACCCATTTGCTGTTGGGCATATGGTCAACCACCCTCCCACTGGTAAGTTTAACACTTTATATTGCACTTCATTTTCTCAATTTTACTTTACGGATACAACTATAATTTTGCAAGGCTTTCAGCACTGAAAACCTCCTAATGTGATGGGCCTACTTCCTTCCTTCATGCAGGAAAAGAAGCCAACATTATGCCTTTCTCTTATGATCTTATGGATAACTTTCCCAGTAATTTGCAATACCTGATACCAAATAGGTGAGACATAATTATATACCAGGACGATAACTTCTGAAAATCAGCAGTGAATATAACTTGCAGGAAGGCAGGAGTTGATTTACATGTAGGTGTCTATAGTGTGTAATGTCTCGAGCTTTGTTGATGTGAACAGAGACATGTTCAAGAGGTGGCAGCATAGATGGGTGTGGCCATGGGGATGGGGTGGACACAATTATTTGCCAATTTTTGGTGGGGGTGTGCTGCTTGCTTTAAGGCAGTCAAGTTCAATTTAATTTGTAGCTAATAAGGATGAAGTTCAGACGTGAACCCATTCCTAGCAAATGCACAGGTTATTCATGCTTAAAAATA
Source organism: Umimayanthus kanabou (assembly GCA_025403525.1). Lineage (NCBI taxonomy): Eukaryota > Metazoa > Cnidaria > Anthozoa > Zoantharia > Parazoanthidae > Umimayanthus > Umimayanthus kanabou. The sequence goes on from JAOBYH010169868.1 coordinate 4,350, forward strand.
ATATCTAATTAAATTTAAAGGGATTTGTTTCATAATGGAGAAATTTATGTCAGTGGTAGTTAGTAATTTACATCACACTATTGGAGCAACCATACTTTTTCTTAATAGCAATACAAACTAAGTATCTTTTTATCAACAGATATTTTAGACCGCCTGGGATCCTTTACAGAACACAGGCTGTGATAAGGACTATTGTCTTTGTTGCAACTAAACATATCGAGAATGAAGAGCTTTTTGTCAAGTAAGAATGAAGGATTATCTTATGAAATTACATTTTTAAATATGAATGCCACAATGACTAGTACATGTAAGTTTTAACTTGCAGGCCCTTTGTGTGTGTGTAGGGATTGGAAATCATTCAATGTTTGGGTAGGGGGTTGCTGGGCAGCCCATGTTCTCAAACCCTGACCCTATTTGTGACAAAACATTTATTCTGACTTTACCTAACAAAAAAATGACACTCTGTTTGTGACCCAAGAACTAAGTTGGTCCTCATGCTGCCCACTGGTCAGGTACTGGTTGTTCCAAGAAGGCATGGTCAGCAAAGAAAATTTACTTGTTGTCCAATAAAAATCAAAAGCATAATTATACATTTTAACTGCTGAATAAAGATTTACCCAATGGACAACATTCATAAATTTGCTAAATAACCAGATTCTCTTTCCTCCTCTGCAGGCAACTCTGCAAGGCATTCTTAAGCAAATGTATAGGTCTGGACTAATGTACGTATATACCATGTATATGCCTGCAGAAGAGGCTATGGACCCTCTAACATTTTTATAATAATATTATTATAACTAGTTTTGAGGAAATCGTAGGCCTGTAATTAATCAGACCCTGTTTAAAACCAAAAAGTCAAAAAGTATACCCAAAGGGCAGTATATTTCCATCCCCTGACATACAGAACTAGTGGTAACTAGTGTGATACAAATCCAGTGTTCACCAACTTGTTTCTATAACAATTTCTTCGACCATCTACTTTGTACACACCAGATCTTAGAGGTTTATTTTGTGCATGTTGTGTGCAACATGTGGTCTCTTTTTTCAGCTATCGTCTAAACCCAGAAGCAGATCTCCCCAGCTGGTATGCTCCAGTAGATGTACAAGAGGATTCAAGGAGATGGAATACGTAAAGTGAATCAGAATAATGTGTGGAGGTTTGCTGAGCAATGGATACAGGTACGTGTAAATTTGTATGATTGCTAACTTGCCTGCAAATGATGATTTTTTTTAAGTCGGATCAAGGCATCTCCCTCAGAAAAACAATGAAGTTTTCTGAGGGGTCACAACTTCTTGCTGAAGAGATAAATAGATCAACTTTTTTTCCAGTTGAAAATGCTGGTGAACTACTTGTTTATCATTTGAGACCATTAAGTATCAACACCAAAGGTGTGGATGTGATACAAATGTACACAAACATCATGCAAATAACTTTAGTTAGTATGGTACAGGCTGTTATCGAGTGGCCACGAAACCCAGTTAGAACAAATGAGTCTAGTATTGTGTAACACCCAATGATACCTCTAGCACCTTTATTTGGACTGTAAATTATTCATATTGGGATGCCAGATACAAACCAAATGAGCATACATGTATTGAATATATTGTGCAGTACCTTATATATTTCAATTCAATTAACTATAAATTGCATTTTGAAAATATTAACAAATCTGCATTATCTTCACAGTATATTTGGTGAATATGAAACTAAATATAAGCATTATTTTTACATTCAATGCATTTCATTAATTTTTAGGAAATGTCTTGAACTTAAATCGACAATGAACACTGACTGGACGAAGTGTACAATCAGTGATCTCTTGGTGAACACAAGAAGTTAACCCAAACAGTGCAGCCAATATGATTTGAATTTATAACTAAGTGATGAAGAATGTTAAAGATTAATTCATGCATGTTTTGGCCAAATTTTTACTCATTTTCCAAGTTGTTAGGCAAGGGATATTACAAGGAATTTTGACAAAACACAAGTGAATTAATCCTTAATATATTAGAAGTCATCATCTTAAATATAATGGTGAACAAATTTTGCTCTTCAATTTCAATATCTCAGAAACATCAACAAAGAACACTTGTTCAAGTTCGATACACTTCACTGAATTTGATATCAAACTGTGGAATAATCTGAATAATTCAGATTAGTGGTGATCAGAAGTCACTGGGTAAAATTATGGAGTAATTTGTCCCTCACTATATTAATGTTTGCACGGAAAATTAAATAAAAAAGCCTGTGTACATAAATGGAATGCATTTAAAAGAAAGTGATCCTCTAAGTCTAATTTATGTACAATCATGTAATTTCAATTCACTCAAGATTATTATCTGTTGAAAGTTTTGGTCTGATATGTCTGATATTATATCAAAACTGGCCAGTATTCTAAATGTATCACAACTTCAACAGAATCTATGACACAATGAAAAGGGTTTTTGAACAAAAGTCAGTAATGAAAGTAACTTGTTCTCAGATCATACAAAATCCAAAGACGTTCTTCGATGGAAGCCAAGCCTGCAAGTACTATATATCATTGACGAGCAGTAACAAGTTCTTGGGAAATTGAATATAATATTTGTATATACATGTATTTCCAGGATGTACAGTATGTAATGTAGGTTGTTGTCTTGAAGACTTGGTATAAAAAGCTGTTAGTGAAGACTGTATTTCCAGGTAACTGTATAAGTATTAAAGCTGGGCCACTCGCTGTGCAAAGACTGTAATTTCCTTCTCAACTTCTGCCTTCAGCTGTGACTGCGAAGCTCTTGGATTCTTCTTCACATAGTCACTAATCCGTAGTATGGTTTGGGCCTGGGAAATATATTCTATGTGAGATACACACAAGTCTATTTTTGATAAGGGCTTAATAAAATAATATTTGAAAGCAGTTAAAGAGTTGGCAGCATACTGTGTGCATCTCCTTTCTCTTTTACAAAAGAGCATTTTGTTTTACAAATAAAGAATAGTAATTGAGATTTGGTTATTAAGTTTTCCTTGGCGGTGTCAGTCCTTTGTTTGTTTTCATTCAAAAGTTCACAGCATGCTGTGCGAAGCTCCTAAATGTTTTACAAAACAGCACTTACAAGTTTCACAAATAAACAATTTTTATTGGGATTTGGTCATTAGGTTTTCTTGGGAGGTGTCAGCTATTGTTTTGGTTTCATTAGTCATTAGTGAATGTCTAGTAACATCCCATCTGTACAGAACCCAAAGAAAACTATAATAAATTGTACAATGCTGATTAACCATAGTCAAATTGCCCAAGTCTTGCCCGGTGTAGTCAATCGATAAAAATCGATAAGAAAAAACCGTTCAATAAATCGATAAAAATCAATTGATTTTTATCGATTTTAGCGATCAATCGATAAAAATCGATAATCACAACTGGTCTAGACAATGATTTTATTTTTAAGTACGTCATTCCGTACTACAACTACGGATGAGATTGAGTACGAGTACAAGTTTTTTCAGGGATTTTCACCCGCTGTTCAAGTGCTTTATAACTATATAAAAGGTCATTATTTCTTACTCTGTACTGGCCAACAATTGGGAAAAATAGAGCTCTGAAATCATAACTGGCTTGAAATTAGAAATTCAAAGTCGTACTCGTAGCCAAATCTAAGCTTTCTTAATTATAGGTTTGACCTGGTGTCGTGTAAACAACCCGAGTTAGTTTGTGCCATGTAAACAGGGCTTAATAATAGTTAATTCTGTCCGACCTTCTGCCTTCTGGGAGTGGACCTGGATTCTGTAATTCCTGGGTACATTATATTTTTAAAATTTGTAAATATGTTTTGTTCAGTTCACATTTACAGAAATTAAAAGTTAATGTTTTGAAGTATAAAAGTCACATTTTGTGTCTTTCAGTTCATTGTCTAAGTTAATCTTGTAATAAATTTGTCCTTTAAGTGGTATTCATTGACAAATTCATTGATATTTTGCAGAATCGATAAATTCGATAAAAATCGATAGCCTTGATTACTCACAACAAAACTTATGATCGATTTTTATCGATTTCCAATATCAATAAATTGATTTTTATCGACTTTTATCGATTTTTATTGATTATCGATTTTATCGATTGACTACCGTATATACTAGTGTATAAGTCGAACTTTTAAGACGTGAAAATTGACCTAAAAAATCAACCTCGACTTATACACAAGAGAAAAAAAAGAAAAAAGTGTCAATTTTGGCTTCAAAAATGGGGTTTGACTTATACATGCATTCGACTTATGTACACGAGTATATACGGTATGCCGGGAGTCTTGTGAGTGTTGAAACCTACCCTCAGGACATCAGCTTTTGAAACGGTTAACCTCTTGTACATCTCATAAGCGACTCTCCCAGTTGCATATGCATTGTAAAGTGTCGCTCCCTGCTCACCACCATTGAGGAAACCAAGAACTGCAATCTATTGTTTTAAGAAAAAGAGGTACCAAGTACTGAAGTAGTAGGTATATAAAATACATAATTATACTACAGTACTGTAAACATGTGTAAAGGCACAATTAAATTCTTATACTAGTATATTTTTGGGATACAACTAGTAGAATCCAACTGTCTTGAACACTGAGTAGTAGGCAAGAGCTTGCCAGTAGCATGTCATTACAAAACATGCAGTGGGCAATTATATAAAATATTCGGTTTTTGTTTGCAAAAGTTTTGGATAACTGAATTCACGAAAGCAAGAGCCTATGAAAATTACTCATTTACTGTTGCAATCAGATCAAATCAATCGTTTAAGAATTTATGTAGAAAAGTCCAAATGAGAATATTTTTTGTAAATTTCTTTATGCCTTATGGTGACATTATGCTAGTATAGTGATACTTGTGCATTGTTGCGGGCATTCACACACAAACACAAATATTTAAAAAATATTTAAATATAAGTATAACATGTTGTGCTCAGCTCTGTCTGGAGTCACGGAGTTGCTCCATAAAAATGATCCAGCGTAGTCTAATTAAAATATCACATCCACATTTTCTAATGCGTAATGGGTAGTGCTTATCTTGACAGTAATGTCAGTAATCAAATAGCAGCTTTTGCGATTCGGTACGCAAGTGAAGTTCTATAATTGAATTCAAATATATATTTCTGCAAAACAACATATTTAGATCAGAGATGGGTATTATCCCAGATCAGGAGTATTCTTCGACGCTTAACTTTACCACTATTACAAATATAAATTCCAAATGCTACATATTCATCAAAGGCCAACAGCTAACTGAACAAACCTGGTTTACAAGTTCCGCATTTGACAACCTGAATTGCTCCGCCATGTTTTTTCCCGAACAACGAAGACATCGAAAACACCTTTCTATTGAGAGAAGTCTGGGACGAGCGTAAAAGCACTGAAATTACTGAAATGTGATTGGCTGGAAGAACGACTCCTTATTTGGAACATTCGAGTCGTTGGCTCCGTTTTCAAAATGGCTGAAAGAAGGAAGGGCCAAGTCGATGCGGGAAATCTGGGATATTTCTACTACGATTGGGCTTCATCGAAATATAAATGGGCTGCTGGGCCTAAAAAGGTAAGGTGTATATACTTCCATACAATAAAAGTTTTCATTTTTGGGGCATCAATGGTGAAACAGATGCGTGGTTTTGTTCGATTTTTGTTGCGTCTCGTTGTTTTGATCTTTTGTTCGTTTTTTTTATTCTGAAGAACAAATCATGAAATCCGGCGTCAGAATAATAAGAGCTGGAATAATAAACTTCTCGCTGTTTTTATTGAAGGTTTTTCTAGGTTAACTCGATGTTGGTGTTGCTGCTGATCTGTTTAGCGTCTGACAGACGTTTGTTCGTTTCATCATTGAATGAAATTCACCTGGCCTGGCCTATGCAAGAAGTGTGTAATTTAAATATCAATTCATTTATTCGCCAAAATAAACACACTGAAACTAGCGACTTAATATTGAGTTATTTGTTTCCAGTTTTTATTGAAAGTCGGTTTTTTGCCCGCGAGAATCGCAATAAATTTATGTGCAATTTTTTTTCATTCCCAGAAGAATTGATTTATTCAAACGGCATGTATTTTAATTTTTATTGTATCAGAAGCTCATAAGTCTTATGAGCTTCTGATTGTATATAAAGCTTAGTTCACATACAGTAAAAACCCGCGTGTAAGAACCTAGTGAATTAAGAACCTAGAGCCTCTCATTTTGACTTTTAATAACCAAA